>JAJPUD010000120.1:651451-666074 GCA_023553655.1 Myrmecobius fasciatus | reverse complement strand
ATGTGGCCTTAACAGGAAACACCCAAAAACCATAGGACTATAAATCTAGGACTAGAAAGGACCTTAGAGATTATTAGATCATCTATTTCAAACTACAAAGAAGAAAATAAAGTTCTAGCATGAGAAAGGGACTTTCCTCTGGTTACAAAAGTGATACAGGTGAATAGTCAGAGACACTGAGGGAAGGGCACCCGGTCAGTCCAATGGGCTTTATCCCACCATTAACACTGAGGCCATGACAGATACCTTCAGACTAGGTCATCACACCAATACCCAATAGTGGGATTGAGACTGAACCTCCAAAGAAGAAAAAAGGAGGGACAAGGAATGGCAACAACCAGGAATGTAACTGGGGAGAACTGATCACTCCAATCTTCAGAGTAAGGCAAGAAAAGGCAATCTAACACATCCAGAGAGAGAACTATGGAGGCTAAATGTGGATTAAAGCATAGTATTTTCACCTATTTTTGGTTGGGGGTTTTTTTGGTTGCTTTTTTTTTTTCTTTCTCACTTTTTGCTTTTTGGGTATGATTTTTCTTGCACAATATGACAAATATGGAAATATGTTTAAAAGAATTGCACAAATTTAACCCATATCAAATTGCTTACTGTCTTGGGGAGGGAGAAAGTAAAGGAGGGAGGGAAAAAAATTAGAACACATTCTTACAAAAATTAATATTGAAAACTATCTTTACATGTTTGGGGAAAAGTAAAATACTATTGGGGAAAAAAGAACCAGGAGTCTCTAATGATTTGGTGAGAATCTTCTCTTAGAACTAGGGAAAGAAATATAAGGAACTCTCACTGGGAATCTTTGATTCAGAGTTTAGGGCAATTCTGTAAGTTCAGGAGATATCCTTGTCCTAGATCAGGAAAGTTTAAGTGTCTAATGGTGGAGGATGGGATATAGGAAACTTCTCAGGGAAATATAATTGGTTTCCCACAGACAAGAGAACACTAATCTACTGGAAGATAAGAATTTTCTGGTAATGAGTAAAATATTATTGGAGGATGGGGAATGTGCAGGGATTAGTTAGGCTCAAGTGAGAAAATGAATTTTTCTCCCTTCTGTGAAGAGGTAGGGGGAGGGAAATATGGTATAGAAAGTATATATATATATATATATATATATATATAATTTAGTGTTATTATTAGTATTATTATATATTATATATATCTATTTATACACACATGTATATATACCTATATATAGATAGACATATAGATATATATACGTGCACATTGTCAAACAGTTGCCGAATTGGGTAGTCTTGAACTACTTTTCATTTCTTTTTTTATAGTTTGTTACCAGGGATGACTCAATGACTAGGGACAGGGGAGATGATATTTAAAAATGAAAGTGGGGTAAAAACAAAGGATTTTTTAAGAAAAAGGATTAGCCCAGAAAAAATACAGAGTCTTATCTAAACTGCAATTCTTCCACTAATCTCATTTCATTGAAATTTCCTATTATAATCCACAAGGGGCTTCAATCTTCTCTGATCAGACTACTTCTGCAGGATGATTTTCAGCTCTAGAAGGCAGGTTTTAGGAAGGACATTGAAATGCTAAACAGGACAGCCAGGATGATAAGGGGGCCTGGAAACCATACCATCCAAGAATCAGTACAAAGAATTGGTCCTAGAGAAAAAAGAATGAGAGGATATAGGAGGTTATGGAAGCTGTCTTCACATATTTGAGAGACTATCAGAAGAAAGAAGAATTCATTCTTTTCTTCTTTGCCCAAGAGGGTAAAACTAGGAGCATAAAGGCGATACAAAGAGGTCATTCTAAGGGTTCATTATCAGGAAAAAACATCCTAACAACAAATACAGCTATCCACAAGTGAGATGGGATGTCTAGAGAGGCAGTGGATTCCCCCTCACTGGAGGCTTTCATATAACCCCTTGTCTGGGGTTGCAAGAGAAGGAAATCTTAATTCTCCCTCACCTCTCTGCAGTCTTTCACACTTGTTGATCACTTCCTCCTCCTTGAGACTTTTTTCGGTAGTTTTTTAGAACACTGCTATCTCCTGGTTCTCTCCCTACCTATCTGTTTCTTTGCTGGATATTCTTCCAGCTCATGTCCTCTGACTGTAAGCATCCATCAGTATTCTATCCTGAGCCCTCTTTTCTTCTCATCAGCTTCCATAGATTTAATCATCATCTTTATGCTGATGATTCTCAAATCTACCCAACTCACTGCTGACCTCCAAACTCTCACCCCCAATGCCTTTCAGACATTTCAAATCAATTGTCTAGTAGGTGTCTTAAACTCAATATAAAATGCTTTTGTTTGGTATTGAAAGCACTTAATAATCTAGCCCCCCTCCTATTTTTCTAGTTTTCTGCCCTTGGGGCAGCTAGGTGGTGAAGTGGCTAGAACACCAGCCCTCAAGTCAGGAGGACCTGAGTTAGAATCTGCCCTCAGACACTTAACACTTCCTAGCTGTGTGACCCTGGGCAAGTCACTTAACCCCAATTGCCTCAGGAAAAAAATCTTAATTCCCCCACATATAGCCAATGTCACTAGATTTTTCTCTGACCATTCCCCATTCTTGGAGTATTCTTCCTCCACTGCTCCAACTACTGACTTCCCTGGCTTGCTTTAATTCCCAAATAAAAGTTCACCTTCTACAGGAACCTTAACTTCTCTTAATTCCAGTACTTTTCTTTTATTTCCTACTTATTCTATTGTATAAATATATAGCATATATTGTATATATATGTCATATATATACAATATGTAGTATATATTATATATATAACAATATATTGCTTTATATTTATTTTGCTATATATATTATATTTGTTTGCATGTTGTCTCCCCCATTAGATTGTAAATTCCTTGATGTTCTCTTTTTGCCAACCCAGGATGTAGCACAATCCCTGACATTTAATAGGTGCTTAATAAATATTGATTGATTGCAATTAAACTAGATGGCCTTTCTTTCCAAAAGATGATTTCTTTCCAAATCAAAGATTTTTCAGTTCTAAAATAATCCTGTCAAAGACTATTATCCTAGACAGATTATTTCTTTGGATTCAGATTCTGAGTGTCACCATACCTGAATAGATGCTCATAGTCATCCACAAACTAAAAACAAGACAAAGATCAGGGATGCAAGTATCTTCAGTGAATTCACTGGTTCAGAATATAGCTACACATACTGATACAGAAGCAAAGAGACAGGCAGACTATTCTGGCCTTCCTTTATCAAGGGCTCCTTTAAATAAGGTTTTGGATCACCAAAGATAAGAATAACTTATTAAGGAATAATAGTACCAGCAAATGCAGCGACAATACACATTTATGTGGGCCTCCTTTAATCCAAACCAATAATACTGTGAGGTAAATGCTATAGTTATACCAGTTTTACAGAGGGGAAAACTGAGGTTCAGAGAGGTTGTTTATCCAAGGTTGGTTCACACAATTAATAGGAATTAAGGCAGAGTTAGAACTCGACTTCCTGATTTGGCAGATGATTGGATAGGGTGATGAAGGAGATCAAAGAGTTAAGGATGAGACTTAGGTTGTAAGCCAAGGCCCCATGGAAGGCTAATGGTGCTCTCGACAGAAATAGCAAATTTCAGGAGGACAGGCTTGGAGGGGAAATGAATTCTGTTTCAGTCATGCTGAGTCCAATTCTATAAAATTGGCAATCCCAAAGGTTACTTGGAGAGTCAAAGAGAAGCCCTATGAGTTCTGTAGTTATTTATAATATTCCATCCAAGAAAAGTTTTCTTTAGTAATGAAGTGCCCCCATTCTTTTCTCTTTCTATGTCACTGCTGAGAATAACTTTTGCACCACAATAAAAACATAAGCAAATACAGTCACTTGAAAGGCATCACCGAGATGGATAGAATCTAGTAGCTATTATTGGGTTCATTGGTTCCAGGACTTTTGAAAAATACCAATATATTTTGCTTGTCCTTCCCATTCTCAAGTCAGATGACTTCTGCCTACATCTCTGGTTTGAATAGCAATTCAACTTTGGGGCTTATTCTTTGAAATAAGCATCCCAGAAATGAGTCAGGGTTCTATTATTTCCAATAATCTCCCCTTCTCACTTTCTTGTGAATTCGTAGCAAAAGGAAAAGGTTAAAGTATTAACTTCACCACCGTGAACACAGACCATTTCAAAAAAACCACTCTCTGCTTCTCTGAAGGTAGAGAATGATTAATTCCTAACCTCGGCAAGCCCCAGCACTGGCTCAATGGAATTGGATCCATTCCAGGTGGGAAGAGTTACCTTTCATGCTGTTGTTTCTGCTTGGACCTTTGCCACTCTTTGGACTTCAATCAGATCTTCTGAAACCTACTTCTCAACTGCACATCAAAAACCCAGGGGCCAGTGGTTGCTTGAGAGAGAGCATTCAAGTTTGCAGGCTTTGGGAATCTATGAATATCCCCTTACAATGGAATATGGTGACTTAAGTAAACATCATTTGGTAGGAAACTCTCCAGAGAAGACCTCATCCCAGATTGACCATTTTTGTTCCACTACTAGAGTCCGTATTAAAAGAAAACCTGTTCTCACTTTTGATCCATGATAGTTGTACAACCCTGACTTCTTTTTTTTCTTTTTTTAATTTTTAATAAAAGCTTTTTATTTTCAAAATGCATGCAAAGATAGTTTTCAACATTCACGCTTGCAAAACCCTGTGTTACAAATGTTTTTCCTTCCCTTCTCTCTATCCCTCTCCCCTAAACAGCAAGTAATCCAATATAGGCTAAACATGTGCAATTCTTCTAAACATGTTTCCATATTTACCAGGCTGCACAAGAAAAATCAGATCAAAAGGGGAGGGGGGAAATGTGGGGAGGAGGGAAATGTGGGAAGGAAAGCAAGCAAACAACAACAAAAAAGGTGAAATTATGATGTTGTGATCCATAGTGGGTCCCCATAGTCCTCATAGATGCAGATGGCTCTCTCCATCACAAATCTATTGGAACTGCCAAGGAAAAGAGCCACATCCATCAGAGGTGACCATCACATCATCTTGTTGCTGTGTACAATATTCTTTTGGTTCTACTCACTTCACTTAGCATCAGTTCATGTCAGTCTCTCCAAGTCTCTCTGAAATCATCCTGCTGCTCGTTTCTTACAGAACAATAATATTCCATGACATTCATATACCATAATTTATTCAGTCATTCTCCCACTGATGGGCATCCACTCAGTTCAGTTTCCCGTTCCTCACCATCACAAAAAGAGCTGCTACAAACATTTTTGCACATGTGTGTCCCTTTCCCTCCTTTAAAATCTTTTTGGGATACAGACTCAGTAGAGACACTGCTGGATCAAAGGGTACATACCATTTGATAGCCCTTTGGGCATAGTTCCAAACTGCTTTCCACAATGGTTGGATCAGTTCACAACTCCACCAACAATGTATTATTGTTCCAGTTTTCCCACATCCCCTCCAACATTTATCATTATCTTTTCCTGTCATTTTAGCCAATCTGAGAGGTATGAAGTGGCAACTCAGAGTTGACTTTATTTGCATTTCTCTAATCAATAGTAATTTACAGCATTTTTTCATATGACTAAAATTGCCTTTAATTTCTTTATCTGAAAACCTTATGAATTTTTATAAATTTATGAAAATTCTTATAAATTTTAATCAATTCTCTATTTTAGAAATTAGGACTTTATCAAAGCTCTTGGATATAAAAATATTTTCCCAGTTTTCTGCTTCCTTTCTTATCTTAATTGAATTGCCTGACTTTTTAAAGGTTTTTTATATTTAATTTTATTTGTGTTTCCTTATGTTTTAAGTTCTGAACTCTCTCCTAGACAAGGCCACCACTTAACGCATATAGATACATAGACATGTAAAATCATACTACGGATGCTTTCTATTTTACAATTCTTTCTCTGGCGGCAAATGTCATCTTATTTCATAGGTCCTTTGTAGTTGATTTGGTTATTCATAAGATTTAGAATAACTAGGTTATTCTCAGTTAATCTTCAAACAAAATTATTGTTACTGTGTACAACATTCTCTCAGTTCTGCTCATTTCACTCTTTATTTATTTCATGCAAATCTTTCCATGTTTTTCTAAAATCAACCAGCTCATCATTTCTTCCAGTATAATGGTATTCCATCACAATCACATGACATGGCTTGTTTGGCTAACCCCAATTGATGTGTGCATCCCTGCAGTTTCCAGTTCTTTGCCACCCCAAGACATGTAACTTTTTAGTGTTCCCTAGACACTGTATTATATAGAGGTTCTTAATCTTCTCTGTGTCATGAACCCCTTTGACACTCTAGTAGAGTCATGACCCTCAGAAAATATTTTTAAATATATAAAATAAATGTGTAGAATTAAAAAGGAAATCAATCCTACCAAAAAACAATTATTAAATAGTTTTTAAAATAAGGTTAGGGAAGATGGAGTAAAGGCAGGAACTTGCCCAGACTCTCCCCCAAACTTCTCCAAATTTCTTTAAATGACTCTAAACAAATTTTAGAGCATCAGAAAATGGAAAAGAACATTTTACAACCAAAGGCAACTTAGAAGCTCAGCAGACAAGTTCTGTGACACGAGGGACACAGTCCTGAACCCCATCCCAATCTGGCCCAGCCCAATCTCTGATTCAATAGCAGTCCTGGTGGCTTCCAGAGCTATCAGCTTAGAGACAACAAACAGGAACTGAAAGGTCAGCAGAAGATGTCTGTGGAACCAGAGTGGGAGCTCAGCATGCAATCCCAGTGCAGGCCCAGCCTGGCCCCAGCTCCAGCCCAGACCCCAATGTGAGGTATACAGGACCTCTGAATCAGCAGCAGTGCTGGAGCTTCTGGATCTCTCAGCCTGGGGACATCAGGAAGGATTCTGAAGATCAGTAGGGGTGTGGGGGAGGTTTGTGGCAATGGAGTGGGAGTCTGGTGTGCAGTCCTACCTCAGTCCAACCCGGGCCCAGATGACATACCAGATCTTACAGCTACAGTGGAGGTTGGAACACATGCAATATCTCCAGAGAAGAAAAAAGTGCTTGTGGTCAGACTCCTAGAAGGTCTCTGAAAAGAGCTGCACAAAATCCCTGAAGTGTGGGACAATGTACCCGCCACTCTGGAAACAGAGTCCTACTTTAACAGTTAAAACAGAATAATAAGCTAGAAAAATGAGCAGAAAACAAAAAAAAAGTTTATGATCATTGAAAATTATTATGGTGACAAGGAGAATCCAAAATATAAACTCAGAAGATGATAACCAAATCGAAGTTCCTACATTCAAAGCCTCCAAGAAAAATAAGAATTGGGCTCAGGCCATGGAAGAGCTCAGAAAGGACTTTGAAAATTAAGTAAGAGAGATAGAGGAAAAATTGGGGAAATAATTGAGAAAAGTGAAAAAGGAAATAACTAAAAGCTAATGAGGAGAAAAACAAAATTGGCCAATTGGGAAAGGAGGTGCAAAAACTCACTGAGGAAAATAATTCCTTAAAAAATAGAATTGAACAAATGGAAATTAATGACTTTATAAGAAGCCAAGATACAATAAAGCAAAATTGAAAAAATTGAAGAAAATGGAAAAAAATGTGAAATATATTTTGTAAAAATTTTGTAAAACAAAAAAAAAAATCCCAGGAGAGATTATTTTAAAATTATTGGTCTATCTGAAAGTCGCATAAAAAAAGAGCCTGGGATATCATCTTTCAAGAAATTATCAAAGAAAATTGTCCTAATATTCTAGAACTAGAAGGTAAAACAGAAATTGAAAGAATCTACCGATCACATCCTAAAAGAGATCCCAAAATAAAAACTCCCAGAAGTCACAGCCAAATTCTTAAACTCCCAGGTCAAAGAGAAAATATTGCAAGCATTCATTTAAAAAAACAACTCAAGAAAGTGGAGTCACTGCCAGGACAACACAAGATTTAGCAGCTTCTACATTAAAGGACCAGAGAGCATGGAATATTATATTCCAGAAAGCAATGGAGCTAGGATTGCAACCAAGATTCACCTACCCAGAAAACCTGAGTTTAATCTTTCAGAGGAAAAAGTAGACATTCAGTGAAATAGAGGATTTTTAAGGATTTGTGATGAAAAGATCAGAGCTGAATGGAAAACTTGATTTTCAAATATAGGACTCTGGAAAAGCATAAGGAGAAAAGCAGGAAAGTGATATCATAAGGGACTTAATAAGGAGTATCTATTCACAATACTACATGGAAAGATGATATGTGTAACTCAGAATGTTCTCATTATTATGACAGTTAATATATATATATATATATATATATATAGAGAGAGAGAGAGAGAGAGAGACAGAGACAGAGACAGAGACAGAGACAGAGACAGAGACAGGGGGCACATGAATGAGTTGAATATGAAGGGATAATATATTTTTTTTAAATGATGAAATTAAGGGTGAAAGAGGAATGTACTGGGAGAAAGGGAAAAGGGAGAATGGAATGATGCAAACTATCTGCATAAAAAAGAGACAAGAAAAAGCTTTTACAGTGGAGAGGACAAGGGGGAAGAGAGAATGAGTGAGTGAACTTACTCTCATCAGAATTAGCTCAAATAGGAAATAACATACATATTCAATAGGGGGATAGAATTCTATCTTACCTTGCAGAAAAAATAGGAAAAGAATGGGATATGGGAAGGGGGAAAGGTAATAAAAAGGGAGGAGGAAGTGGTTGGTAGCAAAACACTTTTATAGAGGGAGATAGTGAAAAGAGAGAGGGAATAAATAGGGGAGGATTCAATTAGCAATATTAATTGTAAAAATATTTTCAAGGCCAATTTCTCTGATGGAATATTATCGTTCTCTGGGAAATGATGAGCAGGATGCTCGCAGGAAAAAAAACCTGAAAAATCCGCCATGAACAAAGTAAAATATACTGTATACAAAGTAATAGCAATGTTATGGGATGAACAGCTATAAATAAATAATTATAAATTAAATAATATACTGTTATTGTCAGTAATACAATCATCCAACACTGCTCTGGAGGACTTATGATGACAAATGTTATCCATACCCAGAAAAATCTGAATACAGATCAGTCTTCTCTGTTTCTGTCTCTATCTCTTATTTTTAACTTAATTTTTCTTGAGGGTTTTTATTTTCATTAGGGTAGGAGATCTATGTTTTCTTTCACAATTTGACTTTTATGGAAATGTTTTGCATAACCTCAAATGCGGTTTCTTATTGTGGGTATGGATAAGGAAAAGAACCTAGAAATCAAAAATCTTTTAAAAATTGTTTTGAATGTAACTGGGAAAACATTAAATTAGTTTATTAATCAGAAATATGTTTAGAGACTCCATGTTAAGAGCCCTTATAGCCTAGCACAATGCCTAGCACATAGTACATGCTTAATAAATGTTTATTAACTAACTCACTGTCAGCACCTATAAATGATTTTATTAATAAAAGAGGACAGAATCCCATGTTTGACCCAGAATGATTGTGTAGCCTTGGGCAAATGACTCAAAAAATTAGTACCATTCAGGCAATTATAAGACTAAATTACACAGGAGGTGCTGATATATACTGGTGGAGGAGGTTTACTCACCCTGGAGTACCAACAAAAGCACAAGTCTAGCTCACTTCACATACACATACATACACACATGATACTAATGTGCGAAACATCATAAAAAATCCTGGGGATATAAAGAAAAAAATAATATCATTTCCTATCCTTAAGTTGTTCAGTCCCAGAACTCTATCCATTGTGTCATGTAACTGTCTGGAGTGGGAAAAATCTGAAGTGAGTTCAAATCCAGACTCAAACACTCACTACCTATATGACTCTGGGCAAACACTTAACCCTGTCTGCCTCAGTTTCCTCATCTATAAAATGAGCTGGAGAATTCAATGGCAAAACACAGAGAGTAAAACATGACTGGAATAAATTTATAATATCCTGGTTCTTGACCCAACACCATGCCACCTAGCTGCCCTAATGGCTCAGAACAGATATCTTTATAGCTGGTAGGCAGTAGATGGAACACTGGACCTAACATCAGGAAAAACCTGACCTCACACAGTTCCCAGGAGTAAATATGTCTGGTAATTTTATACTATTCCCTAGCTGTGTGACTATGAACAAGTCAGTTAACCTCTATCTGCCTCAATTTCCTCAACTGTAAAGTGGGAATAAAAATAATAGCATCTACATAATATTCTTTGAAAACCTCTTAGCACATAGTAGGTGCTATGTAAATGATGAGAATGGGTGTTAGAACCTTGCCCCTGGCTTCCCCTTGGGCAGAAAGCAGGAATGAATTGTTAGCCCTTCTCTCTGGGCTAAGTAGGAAGAGATGGGCCAGGGCCCTGGCTGTGGGGGTGGGGGCCTGGCCACCCAGCTATGCTTTCTTGCTGAAATGAGATTTTTTTCTTGGTGTTTGGCTCCTTGAAGCCCATGGGCAAACAGAATATTTCTGGATTCCAATTAGAACTAAGCTATTCCTCTGTAACCTCTGTGCCAATTATATCTCTAATATTTTATTTTCAGGCTGGTGAGTATATGGACTTTAATAAGCAAGAAAAGATAGAATGGAGCCATGATTTCACTGACAAAGGGAACTCCCAGAAGAAAAAAGTGGCTACAAATGTCAGCCATCATCTTCTCCAAGAGCTGCTTAAGGCATGGAGAGGTAAACTCAATTGCTGAGGGTCACAGATTGGGTATATATCAGAAGCAGACCTTGAACGTAGGTCTTCCCAGATCTCTCAAAGTTCTGCCTCTCATGAAATACTATCTAAATCCTGCAAAATGTCTGTTTGCTCACCAAGTAGTGCCTTAAGAAGCAAAGTTTATCACACTTTAAAAAATGAAATTAAATTAAATTTTGATCCATATTTTCTCCCTCCCCATGCCCAGCTGAGAAAGCAAGAAAAAAAATTCCTGTTACAAAAATACCAAGTCAAGCAAAACAAATCCTGCACTGGCTATATTTATTCACATATAGATATAGACACATATGTATGTATATGTGTATATGTGTGCCTAGTGTACATGTATATGTATATGCATATATACATTCAGTAGATATTAATACATTTATTCCTTCATACATTGTATGTGATAATTTACATGTATATGGCATGTGTGCATATATATACACATAGATATGAGTGTTTTTATAGTGTAGGTATATACCTATATGTATGCATATATGTGTATGTACATAATTAGACTCTTTGAGTCCATCATCTCTCTATTTGGATGTGGGTCAGCATGTTTCATCTTGAAACTCCTGGAATTGTGGTTGATTGAATGCAAGACCATGTGTTCTTAATCTCATGTTTTCATCATTTTATAAAATTAGAGAGCTGAAAGTAAACTTAGAAATCAGTTGTCCAATCTCTCCATTTTTAAAAATTTATTTTTAATTAATAGCATTTCTCCCACAACTAAAGAAAAAATAAAAACAAAGCCCATATAACACTTTATGAACAAACACAAAGTGAAGTGAGAAATCTATACTATAATACTGATAGTATAAAAAATGACCAATTTGAAAAAACTTAAGAACTCTGATTAACAAAATAATTGAGAAGGATTCCAGGGAATTAATGAAAAATAATATTATGGACCTCCTATCAGAAAGGTGATAGACTAATATCCAGATGAAGAAATTTATATTTGGAAATGACCAAAATGATACTATTTTGAGTGACTGCCTATGTGATTCAGGAGGTCTATGTTTCTTTCTTCCTTCCTTCCTCCTTTACTTCCTTTCTGCCTTTCTTACCTATGTTTCTTCTTTCTTTTCTGTGCTTTGGAAAAGTTCGCACACTAAAAAATGAGTGACTGAAAAATTAAAATAATAAAATTTTGATAGAAGTATGGTCAAACAAAACAAATTCCTAGATGATTCATGTCTATTGTTTCTATCTACCTTTGTCTGCTGTCTATCTCTGCTATCATTTCATCCATTTCAGTCTGTCTGTCTCTGTTTCTTTTTCTCTCTGTCTCTTGTTCCTCTATCTCATCTTTTTCTCTCTGACCCTTCCACCCTCTCTCCTCTCCTTTCCTCCTTCTTTTCTCTGTCTCTGTAACTCTGTTTCTCTATCTGTCTCTGTCTATTTCTCTGTCTCTCTGACTCTGTATCTATCTCTGTTTCTGTGTCTGAATGTCTGTCTTTCTGTATCTGTCAGTCTGTGTATGTCTGTCTGTCTGCCCATCCCTTTCTGTGTCTCTGTCTCCATGTGTCTCTGTTTCTGTTTCTGCTTCTCTGTCTTTCTCTGTCTGTGCGTGTCTGTTAGTCTGTCTTTCTATCTGTCTGTCTGTCTTTCTCTCTCTTTCCCTCTCTCTCATTCAGTCTTTCCCTTCCTCTTCTCTCCATCCTCTTTCTTGGTGGTAACTAAAGCACGGACTGCTGGAAGCCTTTGTTATGTTCTTTTAGATGATAAAGTACAGGAGGCAGAACAGAATAGTCTATATGATAGTGTGAGCTTAAAAATATCAGTTTCACCAGCTAAAGATCTAGGAACTGGAACTTTTCTGGAAGTGAAATTAATGCACATATGCATTACCTGCTTAGCCCTTTCAGGTACAAAGAAAGTCAAGATGGCAGAGTAGAAAAGGCATTCAACTGAGCCCTCCCAATATTCCCTTGCAAACAACTTTAACATAAGACCAAAAATCAATCCTAGAGTGACAGAGCAAACAAAACATCACAGTCAAACATTCTTCTAATCTAAGGTAATATATAAGAGGTAAAAAAGAAAGATCAGTAACATGGGGGAAAGACTGACCTGGAGCCACATGAATGAAACAGCAGTGGTAGGTATCAGCTAGGTATCAGTGACAGAAGTAGCAGTAGCAATTTCAGGAGTTCTCAAAACAGAGATAGCATAGGGATCTGGCAACTGGTTAGAAAGAAATTATAAGAGAACCCTATACTAGCACTGGATGCAGGACCAGAAACTGTTTAACAACTCCATAGTTTATATCCCCACTTCTGGGTCATAGTTTAAGAATGGAGAGGAGCACTTTTGAGCAAGAGGGAGTGGAAGCCCTTAAAGGAAGTATCACTTCTGGATCCAAGGAAGGAGGGGCAGAAGCAATTTCAATCCCAAAAGATAAGAAGCCCTTCCTGGGTAAGGACTATAGTACAGACAAGGAGAACAATGGCCATACCACTCCACAGATCTCATCACCTTGGAAGGACCAAATCCTAAAAGTATCTCTGAAAATAGCAGTGCAAAAAATTCCAAAGCTTGAGAAAGTTTCCCTCCTTCTGCCACAAACTGGGAACAGAGCCCTCTTTTAACAAATATTCAAAATCAAAAAGCAAGGTAGAAAATGAGCAAACAAAAAAATTGACAATAAAAAGCTACTATGCTGACAGGAAAGATAAAAGCACACATTCAGAAGATGATAATAAAATCAAAAGAGCTATAAACAAAGCCTCAAAAAAACATGAATCAGATACAGTCACAACAATAATTACTGGAAGAACTATTTTTTTTCAAAATAAATAAGAACAGTAGAGAAAAAGTCGGGTAGATAAATTATAGCAAAGAAAGAAAATTATGAAAATACAATTAACAATTTGGCAAAAGAGACACAAAAAATACTGGAAATTACCATAAAAAACAGAATTGGCCAGATAGAAAAAGAGGTACAAAAGCTCACTGAAAAAAATGACCTTAAAAATTAGAATTGAGCACTAGGTAGCTCTTTACTCTAAGAGACATGAAGAAATAATAAAACAAAGCCAAAATAATAAAAAGGAGACAATGTGAAATATCCCATTAGAAAAACAACACATCAAGGAGAAATGTTTTAAGAATTATTGGGTTGCCTGTAAGGCTAGACATCATATTTCAAGAAATTATCAAAGAAAACTGTCCTGATATCCTAAAAATAGTGGGTAAAATGGAAATTGAAAGTACCCACCAATCACCACTGAAAAAGATTCCAAAATGAAAATTCCCAAAAATATTATAGCCAAATTCCAGATCGCCAAGGGCATAACATCTAGATTATTAAAGTAAAAGTTAAATAAAGTACAGGAAGAAGTAGATGGTAAAACAATACTAGAGGAGACCTAGACCTAGGTAAATTTAATCATAAAAAATAAATTAGAAAGCAATCAAATGATGAATAGAATGTTAGAAAATTTAAATGAAATAGAACTCTTCAAAAAACTGAGTAGAAATAGAAATTAATATAACTATAACTTTTTCTTGGCTGTATCTTCACAAAAACTGACCATGTATTAGAACATTAAAAAACTTCACAACCAAATAGAGAAAAGCAGAAATGTTCTTCAGATTATAATGCAATAAAAATTACATTTAATAAAGGCTCATGGAAATTTTGATTGAAAGCTAGTTGGAAACTAAATAATCTAATTCTAAAGAATGAGTGGGTAAAAGAACAAGTTATAGAAATACTCAGCGATTTCATAAAAAAGAATAGCAATAATGAGATGACATTCCAAAATTTGAGGGATGCAGCCATTGGAGAAATTTTATACTTCTGAATGCATACATCAGTAAAAGAGAGAAAGAACAGATCAGTTAATTGAGCATGCAACTAAAGAAAAATAACAAATTAAAAATCCTAATAATGCACTAAAATAAAAATCCTGAAAATCAAAATAGAGCTTAATAAAGAAAATTGAGAGAAAAACACTGAGC
>JAJPUD010000120.1:570447-646451 GCA_023553655.1 Myrmecobius fasciatus | reverse complement strand
CTAGTTTAACAGAAGAGGAAATAGAATACTTAGAAAAAGAAATCAAACAAGCCATTAATGAGTTCCCTAAGGAAAATTTGCCAAGACTACATGGATTTACAAATGATTTCTATCAAAAATTTAGGGAACAATTAATCTTAATACCATATAAACTACTTTTTAAAAAAATTAGGTAAGAAGGAACTCTACTAAATTCCTTTTCTGATACAAATATAATTTTGATACCTAACTCAGGTAGACCAAAAACAGAAAAGGAAAACTATTGACCAATTTCCTTTACAAATATTGATATAAAAATTTAAATAAAACATTAGCAAAAAGATTAATTATAGCAATATATAAAAAAGATCCTATACTATAACCATGTAAGAATTATACCAAGGATGTCATATTGGTTCAATATCAGAAAAATTATCAGTATAATTGACTCAGTGATAAAAACAACATAATTCATGTGATCATCTCAATAGATGCAGTAAAACCTTTGACAAAATACAACACCCATTCCTAATAAAAAAATAAAAACACCAGAAAGTCTAGGAATAAATGGAGTCTCTCTTAAAATGATCAGTAGTATCTATCTAAAACTAAGATCAGGTATCATCTGTAATAGAGATAAACTTGAAGCCTTCTCAAGAACAGGGGTGTAACAAAAATGTACTAGAAATGCTAACAATAAGCAAAAATAAATCAGAGGAATAAAAGTAAGTAATGGGTAACCAAAATGATTATTCTTTGCAAATGATATCATAGCATAAAGAACACTAGAGAATCAAGCTAGTTGAAACAATTAAACAACGACAACAACAAAAACCATTAACAACTTCATCAAAGTTGCAGGATATGAAAATAACCTACATAAATCATAAGCATTTCCAACAAAACCTAGCAGGAAAAATAGAAAAAGCAATTCCCATTATAATAATTGCAGGCTATATGAAATACTTGAGACTTTACCTGACAAATTCAGAAACTATATGAATACAATTAGAAAATACTTTTCATATCAATAAAGACAGACCTAAACAACTGAAGAAATATTAGTTGCTCACGAGTAGACCAATTCAATATAATAAAAATTATAATTCCACTCCATTTACTTATTCAGTACCTAGTTAAGCTAACAAATAATTATTTCATATACCTACAAAAAATAGTAACAAAATTTATCTAAAACACCCAAAAATTCAAGAATATAAAGGGAATCAATGAAAAAAAAGTTAAGAAGTAAAACTTAGCAGTTCCATATTTTAAACTATATTATAAAGGGGTAATCATGAAAATAATTTGACACTGGCTAAGAAAAAGAGGAGTGAATCCGTGCAAAACATTAAGTACAGGACACAGTAGTAAATAACTACATCTACCTAGTATTTAATAAACACATCTATCCAAGTTTTAAGGATAAGAACTTAACATTTGAAAAATACTGCTGGGAAAATGGGAAAGCAGTTTGTCAGAAAATACACATAGATCAATAACCCATACTTTATAACAAGATAACATTTTCAAAATGGATAAATTATTAAAAGATAAAAAGTGATATAAGTAAATTAGGTGAGCATGGGAGAAAAAAAACTTACCTGTCAGGTTTCCCTGCCAGGCAGAGTTTATGATTAAACAAAAAATTAAAAGGATTAGGAGAATTAAAATGGCTAATTTTGATTCCATGGAATTAAAAATCTTTTGCAGAAACAGAACAAATGTAGCCAAAATTAGAAAGGAAATAGAAAAGCATGAATAAAGTGGGGACTTTACAGAAAATTTCTCTGACAAAGGCTTCATTTTTTAAAGGAACTTTCTTTTTTCATAAGGAAGTGGTCCAAATTTATAAAAATAAAAGCCACTCCTCAATTGGTAAATGGACAAAATATATGAATGGAAGAAGAAAGTCATGCTCTAAATCACTAATGATTAGGAAAAAAAACAAATTGAAACAATTCTGAGGTACCATGTTACACCTACCAGATTGGCTAACATGAGAGAAAAGAAAAAAATGTTGATGGAGATGTGAAAAAATTAGGATACTAATTGGAGTTGTGAACCAGCCCAACTATTCTGAAGAACAATTTGGAACAATACTCAAATGGCTATAAAACTGGAGATGTGAACCAATCACATTAGAAGAATAGCTTCTGAACTCCTGAAATTACCCCTAAAAGCCTGGGGAGGAGCCACTCTACTCTGAGTACCCAATTTTACAGTATGACTTATGAGTTGTGATAAAGACCTCTAAATATATGTTGCTTTCTCTCTCTCTCTCTTCTTTTTTATCTCTATTTCCCTCTTTTTCCCTTTCTCTCTCAATATGTACACACACACACACACACACACACACATATATGATGAATTACATATAGAGATACATAAAATTAGCTTTTGTATTTGTGCATATATTACTTCCTCCAGTAAAGCATTTGTATATGAAACTGATTCTCTGTTATCTTTGTATTTGGTAGAGCATTTATTAAGCAATATGTAACCGATAAAGACTCTAGGGAACTTTCTCCCAACTTTCATTCACAAAGGTCAATTGGATCCCCAGAGTGTGTCTAGCTAATTTCCCCCTCAAGGTTCTAGAGGGAACCCGTGAGTGCTTGATGTATGGCTAGTCCTGTTCTGGAAATCCATTTTGCTAATAGGAGTGGGACAAGTATCCCTAAAATGTATGTAGCTCCAAAAGAGCTATATACAGGAGACTTCATCTGGAATAAACACAGGGTCATTAAGGTTTATGGAGACCCACTGGAGAGATACTCCACCCATGATGTCTATTATTGGGTTTCCCTATTTTTGGAAACCAATAGAAAAAATAGCAGTGTTTTCTGCCTTATTTTCAGTTATAATTTCATATTCATTTATTCCAGTATGGTCCCATTACAAGTCATACTATTCCCTTTTGAGGTGACTTTTACATAGTTGAATATTTAAACACTAATACCTGCTGTATTACTGAATCTTTTACAAGTATTAATATGGAAGTTAATAAGAGATGCATGAATTTTGCATACCTAAAATGCTAGTGCCTAAGTTGGCAAATGTTCATGTTTTTTCTCCTGCTTTTAAATCAAGCATTCTTAACCTTTTTCATGTCCTGGACCCCTTGAGCAATTTAGTGAAGCCCTTCTCAGAATCATGTTTTCAAATGGATCAAATAAAGTGAATAAGATTACAAAGCAAATTGACTATATTGAAATATAGTGATCAAAATGTTGGAAACAAATGTTGACTCCTGGATTAAAAGCCCCTGTTTTCAATAGAACTAAATTGTTTTTACATGGTATATACACAATTTATATTTCAATGTCAATTTAAAGGTTTTGCTCTACCCCATAATAAAAAGACAACAAATAGTCACAGAAAACCTATGTATGATCTGAATTGAGAGTAACTTATTTCCATTACAAATCAACTTTCAAAAGAAGGCTCCTATATCTCCATGTGAGTCTTTTGCACATCTTTTCATGATTGGGTCTTTTTTGACCACTGTCCCATTTCAATCACTATATGGAAGACACTTGTTAATGACTAGTTATACAAATACAAGCAAGTAGCCCTCTTTGTAGTGGCAAGGACCTGGAAATTGTATGGGTACCCATCAGTTGGACAATGGCTGAATAAGTTATGGTATATGAATGTTATGGAATATTATTGTTCTATGAGAAATGATCAACTGGAAGATTTCAGAGAAGTTTGGAGAGATTTATGTAAACTGATGCTAAGTGAAGTGAGTAGAACCAAGAGAACATTGTTTAAAGCAACAACAAGATTATACAATGATCAATTCTGATGGATGTGGCTCTTTTCAATAGCAAGGTGGTTAGGCCAGTTCCAATGGTCTTGTGATGGAGAGTCATCTGCACCCAGAGACAGGACTATGGGTACTGAGTGTGGATCACAACATAGTATTTTCATTTTTTTGTTGTTGTTTGCTTGCATTTTATTTTCTTTCTCATTTTTTCCTTTTTGATCGGATTTTTCTTGTACATCATGATAAATATGGAAATATGTATAGAAGAATTATATATGTTAAACATTATTGGATTACTTGCCCTCTAGGGGAAGGAGTGGGGGGAAGAGAGGAAGAAAAAAATCTGGAACACAAGGTTTTGCAAAGGTGAATGATGAAAACTATCTCTGTATGTGTTTTCAAAATAAAAGGCTTTATTAAAAAATACAAGCAAGCAAGGTAATCTCTACCTTCAAGGAGTTTATGCCTAATGAGGAAGACAACACAAGTCAACAAGCATTTTTAAGCCCCTACTATGTACAAGGAATTGTGATAAGTACTGGGATACAAAGATTACTCTAAATCTGGTTTAGCCCATCTGCTAAAATAGGTTACCAGGATGTGGATACTGTGCATGCTACAGTGGAGACACAGCTGAGAGTTCGCTGCATCAGGTGGACAGCAAAGGTGGAAAGCAGTTCTGTAAAGGGCTCAGCATCCCATACCCCAGAGGTACTAATCTTTCTCAAATACAGCCTACAACCGAGATACAAAGATAGGCAAAACACAAGCCCTACTCTCAAGGATTCCACAGTCTTATGAAGGAAACAAAACATAAACTACTGTATTGTTTGTGTGTGTGTGTGTGTATGTGTGTATTTCTGTACAGATATGTACAGCCCCTGGTGACACCCTTTTGAATTGATTACAGAATACTTCATTTTTCAAAAGATAAAAATAGAGAGAGAAAGAGAGAAATTGGAGAAAATCAACAGAAGAAAAGAATTAACATTAAGAGGAATGAGAAAAAGTTTTTTGGAAAATGGGATTTTAGCTGGGATCTGAAGAAAAGTTGGAAAGATTAGGGAAGAGGAGAAGAGGGCATTATGAAAGGAAATATAGTAGGTCCTCAGGGCAGAGATTTCTCTTGGATGGGGTAAAGAGGAGGAAGAGAAAATACCTAGAAAATAAATTCAAGATTAAAATTAAGCAATCCTGAAACAGCAATTTAAGCAAGCAGTCACAAATCACACTGCCTCTCTGACTAGCATGTCAAGATTTGAAATCATATCTATATCTACTACATTTCTCTCTAGGGCACATGAACTTGGAGGGGGAAGGGATTTCTAGTCATGACTTTTTCCTTCTGTATAAAAAATTGGATTTTTATCTGGAAAGAACTTCAGAGAACCTCTAATCTGAAACTCTTATTTTATAGACGAAGAATATGAGGACAGAAGTGCTAAAATGATTTGATCAAGATCAAAAAAGGAAGAAGTATATGTGGGATTTGTACCCAGATTCTGCAGTGCCAAATCTAGTATTTTTTTTATTACACCACTCTGAGAACTAAGGAACATATTTTTCTGAGAAAAAGATTTCCTGGACTAAACAGTAAACTTAAACAACAACCTATCTCACTGGTGACATAACCAGCAGCCTCTTAATTGGATAACTTTAGATTTTCAACTTCACTGAAAGGGGGAAAAGTAAAGTTCAAGGGTATGATCAAATTTTTATTTGATTGCAGTACTAACTCATGGATATTGTCAACAAATATGGCACCCACAGGATGGCTTTGAACCAAAGGAAAAACATTTTCCATGTCCTTCACCATTTTTATTTTTATCTTTTGAACAATGGAGTATTCTGTAATCAATTCAAAAGGGTGTCACCAGGGGCAAGCATCCGTACATAAATACACACACATACATACACACGTAAAACACACACACACACACAAAGCCAGCCTTGTTTTTCAAAATTTCTTGATGCTTCACAGCTAGCTAAATTCCTTTTGGCCAAATTGCCTGAAAAAGTGCCTTTGGACATTGGAAGATCAATGAGGAAAAAATGTGTTAGGAGTGGGAGACATGGAAGAGACAGCAAACCTTCACAGAAACCACTGTATGAAGACACTAAATAAATCTCTTTTCAGAGTAAAATCTCATTCACTCCCAGAATCTCAAAATACAGACCAGAGTCCAATTAGACTTTTAAAAAGTAACTCTTCATCACACCTGAAAAGAAGTCATGAAGTCTCTGCTTAAAAACCTCCAGGGAGGAATTGGACCCATCATCTCATTGGAACTTTTCTTGGGAGGTGTAGTATTCTGGACTGGAAGCTAGCAGTTGGTTTCAGCTCTACTATCTCTCAACTCTGATCTTGGGCAAGCCTTTTCTCTCCCTCTTGACTTCAGTTTCTCCATAAGTAAAAAGATGAAGTTGAACTCAGTGTTCTCTGGACTTCCTTCCAGCTCTGACATTCTGTGATCCCATATTTCTACACGGTTCTACCATACACTTGGGGCATGGTTCCAAATTGTTTCCCAGAGTGGATAGATTAACGGACCTTCTAATTAGGTTTATTAGTATGCCAGTTTTGTCATAGCCCCTCCAACAATTGTCATTATTGTCAATCTGATAAGATTCAGTGCCTTCTTTCTCAAAAAGACAGTCAAAGAGACAGAGAGACAAAGAAGAAAATGAGATCACAGATAATAATACCTAATAATAATAATCACTAGCATTTATTTAGAACGTCACAGTTACCAAAGAGCTTTACAAATATCACATTTTATTGTCACAACAAGCCAGTGAAGTGGATACTAACCCCACTTTACATATGACAAAACTGAAACAGACAGAGATTAAATGATTGATTCAGGGTCTCACAGCCAGTAAGTGTCTAGGGCAGAATTTGAATGCCTCTTCCTTACTCCAGCACCAATATTGTATTATCCCACCTACTTGAAATGGTATTGAGTTGCCATACTAGAGCTTGATGACTGACACATATTGTTTCATCTTAATATCCAGATATAGTCATCTTACTCCAGGCTTCTTCTGGTAGAATATAACAAGCCAGCTATTGTTTTAAAAAATAAATTAAAGTTTAATTTTAAAATCACCTTCTTTGAAGGACTTAGTGAAAAACCTATTTTTAAAGTTTTTTCTTTGAGTTCTGACATTAATACCAACTAAAATGAATACTTCCCTATATGCAGTATCACAGAATAAGGATGGTACCTGAAACTATAGATTTCTGTTAGCTACAGCTTGCTTTTCTTTTTATGTATATAATGAATTCAACATGAAACTTTTAAGCCTGTCCTACTTGTCTGTGATTCCTTCTGGCCTGCCTTCTGTTCTCATCTTTGCTTTTTTCTTCAATGTTTCAGTGACCCTCTTTTCTTTCTTTGCTTTTTCTATCTTTTTGCTGTTATTGTTTGGCAACCTTAGTTTCTATACCCCAGTCTCCCTCCAAAATCTCTCACCACCCCCATTGAAAAGAAAGAAAAATACAACCTTGGTAACAAAAAAGTATAATCAAACAAAACAAATTCCTATATTTACTATGTTTGAAAACATATCTTTCATTCCAGTCTGTGTCCACTATCAATCATATATATCATCAGTCCTTTGGAGCTGTGCTAGATCATTGCACTAATCACAATTCTTAAGTCTTCATGAGTTGTTTGGTCTTTATGATATTGTTGTTATTGTACAATTCATTCTCTGGGTTCTACTCACTTCACTTTGCATTAAGTTTAAACAAATCTCGGGTTTCTCTTAAAGTATTACTTTTGTCATTTCTTACAGTGCAATAATCCCCCTTATGTTCATATTTTGTCATTTGTTTCTTATTTATTTGTTTATTTATTAATTTGTTACTTGTTTATTTGTTTAATATGATTGACAGGCACCATATTAATTTTTAGTTCTTTGTTTTAACAAAAAGAACTACTATAAAAATTTTGGTATATATGAGTCTTTTTCTTCTTGCTTTGAGCTTTTAGAGGATATAAGCCTAGGAATAGTATGCACACTTTAGTGACTTTGGGGACATAGTTCTGTAATTGTTTTCAGAATGTCTAGACCCACTCACAGCTTCTTAATCAGTACATTAGTGTGCCAGTTTTCCCTCCAACAATTGTCATTTTTTCTTTTTATCATCACTCCTACTCTGATTACTATGAGAACAAATCTTACCATTTTTCTAACTTGCATTTCTCACATTATTAGTAATTGACAACATTTTTCCATATGTTTGCTGACAACTGGGATTAAAAGCCCATAATTGGTGCTTCTTTTGATTAATCTACTATCATAAAATTTACCTTATGTCAGGCACTATGAGGCATTGGAAATACAATGACAGAAATAAAACAGTAACTGTCCTCAAGAAGCATGTATTCTATTTAAAGAAGTATAACATACACACAGATTAGTCAGGACCTCTATGTGCCTCAGTTTCCTTAACTATAAAATGAGGGGATTGGTCAACATAAGCTCTAAGCCTATGATCCCACGATCTTAGAAATAAAAGACCTTCAATAAATGCAAAGTCATTTCAGAGAGAGGAGGAGATCATTGGTGATATCACTTATCCTTCCACTGCCTTCTCACTATGGCAAAGACCTTTTTCCCCTTCCCTCTCTTGACTCTGCAGTTCCTCCTCCTATTGATGAGTTTCTCTAAAAAGAAATCTCCATTTTGAGGAAGAATCCAGACCAACCATTTTTCACCCCTCTCCTGACTCTAATTCTGCCTCTGGGGACTTTGAAAGCATTCTCCTCCCCATTTAGGAATCACACCTCCTATCCTGAACCTTTTTAGCTTCTTTTTAGATATTATCTTCTCCAATTAGAATGTAAGCTTCTTGGGGGAGAGAGTGTCTTTCTTTTTTCCTATATTAGTATTCTCAGCACTTAGCACAAGGCCTGACAGATAGTACATGTTTAATAAATGCTTGTTCACTTGACTCTTTTGTAGATTATCAAATGCCACATACTGTGTTAAGCATTGAATATGAAAAGAAAGAAAAGCAATCCCTGCCCTCAAGAGTTTATGATCTAAGCCAGAGATTTCAAGTGGTAGAGGTGAGCATGGAAAGCACGCCATGAACTGGGGACAGATTATGAAAAAGCAGGTAGGAAATAAAATGTATACAGTAGTGATGTCAAACTCAAGTAGAAATAGGAGCCACTAACCCAAATATAAGGATTCCCACACATTGACTTAGAAAAACATGTTAACATTATGTATTATCAGTTTTATTTTTTATTTATTTTGTTAAATATTTCCTCATTACATTTTAATCTGGTTCTGGTCATACTTGTGAGTGTTTTAGGCCCTAGTGGGCAGTTGGTCAAGTGTTTGACAACTCTGGTGTACAGCATTTCATAATCAATTAACCAATGATCAATAAACATGTATTAAGGGGCTAAATGTACAAGGCACCATGCTAAGCACTGAGAATGACAAATATAAGCAAAAAGACAGTCCCTGCCCTCAAAGAGTTTATATTCTAATGAGAAAAACAACATGCATATAATTAGCTATATAAAAGATACATACAGAATAGAAGAAGTAAAAGAGAGTCGCAGAGGGGAAGGAACTGGCAGCTGGATGCAAGACAGGAAAGGCCTCCAACAGAAGATAGACTTCAAGTAGGGTCTTGAAATGAGTCAGAGAACCTAAGAGAAAAAATGAAGAATAGAGAAAGGAGATGATAAAGCATTCTGGGAATGGGAGACGGCTGAAGAAGAGGATCCATGACTGTATAAGAGACCTACAGAGGACTACAGTGAGATATGACAATGAGTTAGACAATCAAAGGGAGAGAGTCTCCCAATAGTCTGAAAAGTTTGTTTTCCATCCTACAAACTCAGCTCCAATACAGAGATCTGAGCTCAGTCCAGAGACCTGAGTTTTCCTCTTATCTTGGGTCAAGGAGAAACATAAGGAAATAAGAGTATAATAGGAGTGTTGCCCCTATAAGATGATTTCTTTAATTATAGTCAATGATACTATATGGTAAATAACTAGGACCTTAGCCCTTTGACCCAACAGTGTTTCTCTTGGGCCTATATCCCAAAGAGATCTTAAAGGAAGGAAAGGGCCCCACATGTGCAAGAATGTTTGTGGCAGCCCTTTTTGTAGTGGCAAGAAACTAGAAACTGAATGGAGGCCTATCAGTGGGAGAATGGCTGAATAAGGTGTTGGTATATGAATGTCATGGAATATTATTGTTCTGTAAGAAACGACCAGCAGGACTATTTCAGAGAGGCCTGGAGAGACTTGCATGGACTGATGCTGAGTGAAACAAGCAGAACCAGGAGATCATTATACACGGCAACAACAATACTATATGATGATCAATTCTGATGGACGTGGCTCTCTTCAACAATGAGATGTTTCAAACCAGTTCCAATTGTTCAGTGATGAAGAAAGCCATATACACCCAGAAAGAGGGTTCTGGATGTGAACCACAACATAACATTTCCACGCTTTCTGTTGATATTTGCTCGCATTTTGTTTTCTTTCTCAGGTTTTTTTCTTCTTGTAGATCTGACTTCTCTTGTGCAGCAAGATAACTGTATAAATATGTATACATATATTGGATTTGTCATATATTTTAATATAGTTAACATGTATTGGATTACCTGCCATCTAGGGGTGGGAATGGGGGGAAGAAGAGGAAAATTTGGAACAGAAACCTTTGCAAGGGTCAGTGTTGAAAAATTACTCATGTATATGTTTTACAAATAAGAAGTTTTAATTAAAATGTTTTTTTTTAAAAAAAGAATTAGGACCTTGGGACCCTCTTCCTACAAAGGTGCATATAGCCCCTAAGAAGCAGGTCTAGTCCTTGACTTTATCATTCATTCATCTCTATTTTAGGAGCCTGGGGAATGAAGTCTCTAATACAGACTAGGAGTATAAGCCATGGGGATTCAGGACTCCAGGGATCCAAGACGGGTATTATAGCCAGGTATAGCATCCAGCAATGATACCCTGAGGCACAAGGGCCTAAGATTCTAGTCTATCAGGAGCAGGGTCAGTTTCAGACATGAAACTGGTAGGATGCTATGTAAGAGCTGAGATAAACTGTAAGCTTCTTCCCAAATCTCTCACAAGAGGCCAAGGAGAGATAAAGGGATATTATATACACCAGTGGTATAAGAAGAAATGTTTGTACTTTGATCTTACTATATCTTTGAAGTAAATGTGCCTTTGTAAAAAGCTCTCTGATGTTAAATGAACGGGGGTCTCATTCAATGGGCCTCTAAAATTAGAAGGAACACACCTGGTAGGGGTTTGAACCAATATCACAGAAAAGAAATGACTCAATCCTCTCAGGGTATCCAAGAACCCTGAGCAGGAGGAGAAGTCCAATTCCTGTCTCTGAGAGGGAGACCAGAGTCAGCCAGGTTGCACAGGTATCTTGTCCAGAGGTAAGCTGAGGAAGATGAATCACTTCAAGCCTTTATTTTATTTCCAATAAATACTAAGAAAGTCCTTTTTTCTACTGTAGCTTCACATGCCCACTTCAGACCAAGTTGCTGTTCAAATCCTGTAGCCCACAGCTGAGTATCTCTTCTCTGCTGATGAATAATGCATCCACGTGGCTTGATTCCAGACAGGTTCTTACACAAAGCCGCAGGGACACCACTGAGGTTTGCCAAAACTAAAAATAGGCTGAGAACACTAGAAAAAGGGACGACTCCCCCCTGGGACCAAATAGCCCCTCCAGTCTGACATTTGGCAGAGATTTGGGCTGTAGATCCAACCAGACTCTCCATCTGACCACAGGAGATCTGAAGGCCAAGCAAAAAGTTTATCTGTGCCATGATTATAATCTCTTCCCGCTGGGCTGGGATGAAGTCAGAAAATTTATTAAATCATGTGAGAGGCTACATAGAATAATGGGGAAATCACTGACTGATAATGAAGGCCCTAGGTAATCCCAGACAAGTCATTTAATTCCCCTCCCATCAGTTTTCTCAAATATAAAATGAGAGGGTTGTGAAATATCGCATCTGGGATGTCTTCTACAAATATATCTAATATCATATAGCAATAACAATAACAACAGCAAACGTTTTCTATGAGGAAGCTAATGTGTGTGGGGGGGAGAAAGAGTGAGATCACTATGTTCTGAAGATATGAGTTCCAATCTCATCTCAGAGACTTAGTAGCTGTGTGACCTCTATCAAGTCACTTTACCCAACTTGCCTCAGTTTTCTCATCTGTAAAATGAGCTGGAGAAAGAAATGACAAACCACTCCCATATCTTTGCTAAGAAAACCCCAAATAGGATCACCAAGAGTTGAGTACAACTGAACAAAATTTTCCTATGGACAGCCCTGGGTGGTAGATGCTATATGGTCACTATTAACCCTCAGAGAGGAGAATTTTTTTGTCCAATGTTGAACAGTTAATGTCAAAAGTGGGTTTTAAACTTAGGTTCACTGGATTCTGGGGCCAACACATAATTCCCTCCCTCCATCTAAGAAAAATACTGAGGGGCAGCTAGGTGGCGCAGTGGATAGAGCACCAGCCCTGAAGTCGGGAGGACCTGAGTTCAAATTTGGTCTCAGATACTTAACATTCCCTAGCTGTGTGACCCTGGGCAAGTCACTTAACCCCAATTGCCTCAGCAAAAAGAAAAAAGAAAAAAAAAGAAAAAAGAAAAAGAAAAATACTGCCCAACCAACAAAGCTCCTCACAAGCTCTTCTTTCTCTTCCATGAATCCTTCCTTGATAACTTCAACCTCTTCCTGAATTTCCACAGCAATTATTATGACATATATCCTATCTCTAATATAGGAACACAAAGAGCATGAGCAAAGGACACATGCCCAGCTACCAGGTAAAAATCTCTCCATGTGACTTTCACTCCACTTGATTGATAGGGTAGATCTTGCCCTCTGCAACAAGACTCAGGAACTCCATGAGACCAAATACTGGGTCTTGTTCATGGAATCACGAGATCCTAGATCTCAGATATAGCTCTCTGAGCTAGAACTGGAAGAGATCTCAGAAGCCATCTAATCCAGGTCACTCACTTCACAGAAAAGAAAAACTGAGATGCACTCAAATTCCTCCAAATGACAAGACTCAGAGAGATTTGAATTTGAGCCCTGTGACTCCAGCCAGGGATGTATCAGAGCCATCTTGAACTAGTTCACCAGAGCCAATTGTTAAATTTCCAGTGTGAGCATTTAAACCATGGAAATGGGCAATATACAAATTGGCATTGGATTGTTTGGTTGGTTGATGGTTCAGACTTAAGAAAGTGATGGAAAAAATGTTAATAATGAAGATTAAATGAATGTCCCATATACTTTTATATGGAGATCCAGTTTTTAAATCTTTGCTAGCACATCTCTACTCCAAACCCAAGGCTCTTTCTATGAGACTAAATATCCTCCTAAACTTTTTTTCTGAGTCTATATTCGAGATTTTTCTCAAAAGGCAGTATGCAATTGCAGCCAGCACAACAGATTTGGGGACCATAAGATCTGAAGTTTAATACCTAGTTCAATAATTTATTATTAATCAATCAATGAGCATTTATTCAATACCTACAATGCTCCAAACACTGTCCTTACAGCTAGTATCCAGTAAGTAGCTTGCATGTATCTATCTATCTTTATATATAAATATATATATAGTTTGTGTGTATACACTTATACATATTTACACATATACATGCATATATATGCATGTGTGTTATATATTTGTGTGTATGTATATATATATAGATATATATTTTTTTGCAAAGTGCTATCCATATGTATCTCATTTTATTTTCACAACAATCTTCAGAGGAAAGCATTATCAATTTCACCATTTTACAGATGAAGAAACTGAAACGGAAATTGATTTGACCATAGACATGCAAATAATAAATACTTGATTTGATAATAAGTACAGGATTTGAACTCAAGGTACCCTCATTCTTGGTCCAGTACTCTATTCAATGGGACACCTTGTTGATAGGCATAATCAATACAATTTTAGAATATTTTGGATTCACAAATATTTTGTACACATTATCTTATTTGATTCTCACAACTCTGTATAAATAGGGAATAAAGCTGTTATTATCCCCATTTTAAGGGCAACTATATAGCATAGTGAATAGAATAATAGCCCTAGAGTCTTGAAGACTCATCTTCCAGGGTTCAAATCCAGCCTCAGATACTTCCTAGCTGTGTTTCCTTGGGCAAATCACTTCTCCCTGTCTGCCTCAGTTTCCTCATCTGTAAAATGAGCCGGAGAAGGAAATAGCAAACCACTCCAGTATCTTTGCCAAAAAAAATCCCAAATGGGTTCACAAAGAATTGGACACAACTGAACAACTGAATGACCATTTTACAGATGAGGAACTGAGACATAGAGTAATGAAAATGACAACACAGTTATTTGAACAACCCTCTTCTTTGGCTCCAGGATCCATATTCTTTTCAATGCATCAAAGTGTGTCTTCTCAGAGCCACCCTAAGTCACCCTCAGAGATTCTCCATTTCACAGAATGTCCAAAGTGGAAATTGCCTTAAAAGTTATGTTTCAATTTATATCTTAATCAATCAACAAGCGTTTATTAAGCACTTACTATGGGCCAAGTACTAGGCTAAGTTTTAAGGAAACTGAGACACAAATGAAAGCCTCCCTGCCCCCAAGAAGCTAACATGGCATGGAAGAGAGAGCACATGCACATCTTAGTCAATAAAAAATAGATCAAGAAACTCATGAAAGCTTGTGATGTTGATTCCTCCTCTCATACATGCAAAGACACACATATAGCCAAAAAAAAGACACATATACACACATGCATGTGTGGTTATGTGTGTGTATATATGTATCAGATATATACATTTACACATTCATGTGTTTGTGTGTGATCTGCATTGTGACACGTGAATGGTCCACATGCACATATAGACATGTTACACTGCATATACATATATACATATACAGGTGTGGGCATATATTCAGAAATACATGTGCACATATGTACTGCTGCGGTTATGAATGCATATGTCCATGCATTCATATGCACACCTTGCATTGTGTATGCATGTGTGTACAAACACAAGCATATGTGTGTAAGAACATAAGCACATGTATATATCCATGTGCATATATACTTATACATGCACACATGTACGCTGCAATGTCTATGAATATGTGCGTGCATTGTGCATGTATGCACATGCACACCCACATGCTCATTCATTGTGTGCGTGTATGTACAGATAAACACAGACACACACATGTGCATATAGTCATAATGCACATTCATTGTGCATGCATATACATACACAGGTGTGGGCATATACTCAGAAATGCATGTGCACATATGTACTGCTGTGGTTATGAATGCATGTGTGCACATATCCATGCATTCATATGCACACCTGCATGCACTGCGTTGTGTATGCATGTGTGTACAAACATAGGCATATGTGCATGAGAACATAAGCACATTTACACATGCGGTGCATATATACTCATAGATGCACACATGCACAAATGTACTGCATTGTCTGAGGATGCACATATGCACGTATGCATGCATGCAGATGTGCACCTACTTGTTCTGCATTGTGTATCGTGTGTATATTTATATACAGGCATATGGGCATGTGGACATAAGCACACATGCACATGCATATGCTCCTACATGTGCACTGCATTGTCTGGGTGCATACATGCATTGTGCATTCATGTATGTGCACACCTACATGCTCATTCATTGTGCCTGCATGTGTGCAAGCATATACACATGTGTGTGCATTTATTCATGCATGCACATTTCATGTGCATACAGAGGTGTGGGCATATATATATGTGTATATATATATACGTTCCCTGCATTTTCTGAGGATGCACATGTGTATGCATGCAGATGTGCACCTGCTTGTTCTGTATTGTATATCATGCATATATTTATGTACAGCCATATGGGCATGTGGACATGCACACATACATACAATGAACATGCACACATGCGTCCAATACAAGGAATAAGCCCTTGATTGTGAAATCTCCACCTTTATTGTTTTTAATTGGGGGAAAGGGCAACAGCAGCCCTTTGTACCGGGATGACAAGACCTCCTCCATCAATAGCGACACCTCTGGGAGCACATCCCTCCATCAGCCAGAGTGAAGTAACTGTCTGTCCTCTTTATCAGGAAGGAATCACAGAGTAAGAAAGGCAGTAAATGGAAAACAAAATCACCTGCCAAAAGAAATAGAGACAAGCTCACCTGGAAAACAAGCTCTCCTAAGAAGAGAGGGAAAAAAAAAGATAAACTTTCCACTGCAGTGAGTTCCCAGCCCTGGCAGAATAGTAAGACTATTCCAGTAACACTCCACTCCTGTCTCTGCTCTTGTGGGACCAGAGGAGAATTATGCAAGCCCAGCAAAGAGGGTCAGCTATTCATGCATGGAACAACCAATTAGTGTAGGCCTTCTGCTTGCCAGGCCCAGTACTAGGGATAAAGGGGAGAGGAAGGAGTGGAAGAGAGGGGCCCTATCCTCAAGGAATCATAGAATAGTACAGCTAGAAGGGACCTTGAAGGTCTTTTAAGGTAGCACAGTAGAGAGAACATCAGCCCTCAGGTCAGAAGGACCCAGGTTCAAATGCGACCTTGGACCCTAGCACTCATTGTGTGACCCTAGGCAAGTCAACCCCAAAGAAAGAAAAAGAAAGGCAGAAAAACTCAATAGACAGAGTTGTAGCAAAAGCAGAAAGCCCTGTCCCAGCTATCTAGTGCTGATCTTGAGCATGTCAATAACCTTGTCTGTGCCCCACCTCCACTCTATTTTCTAGGACCAATTTCCTCCCTGGGAGCTCTCTACAATAAGAAAAATACCTTAAAATCATCGTATTTGGAGCTCTGAGGGAGAGAGAGAAATGGGATAGGATATATTAGGATAATCCAGGCCAGGGATTATTAACCTGGAATTCACACATTATGAAAGGTGATTCTTGAAATTGGACAGGGCAAGTTTGCATCACTATTTCTTTGTTTCATTCTTACCTAGCCTTAATCACTAAATGGATATTGCCTTCCTCAAACTGAGACCTGCTCAATTGTTAAGCTTAAAAAGGTCAAGGTCTCCACTAAATTCAGGGCCATAGCCACTCACCCTGATCTATGTTTTGCCAATAGACCCAAATGTCTCTGCAGGAGAAAAGGAAGCTGGTGACTTTATACAGCTCTCCCTCACTTAAATCCAATTCACTCCCATGTCATGGAATAACCTCCACAATGTCCCTCTTTGAAAACAAAGGACAAACAACAACCTTTCATTGAAATTTAACATTTTTTCCACTCTGAATGTAGGCAACAAAGCATAATTCCCATAAGGGATCCATAGATTCAGCACCAAGCTGCTAAAGGGACTCACTCCATCATTCAAAAAAAATGATTAATAATCCCCGATCTAGTCAAACCACCTTCAGTTTACATATAGAGAAACTAAGGCTCACAGAGAGAGGGGATGTTACTAACATAGATTAGCAATGGGTTCTTAGTTAGGGAGTTCTATTATGTATTCCTAAGAATCTTTAATATACTGGCAAAGCATGTCAAAAGCCTGACTCCTTTATGCGAGAAAAGCCTGAATACTCTATTGTGTTCCTGTTTCTTAATATAGATCTGTGGATATGCTTTCAATGCTACAAAAGAAAATATCTTTCAAGTGGGTTTTTGAAAAAAAAATTTAGAGTTAAAAAAAAGTTAGAGTGTATCCTAAAGGTAGTAACAGCAGGATAATTTAGCTTGACCTGTTACCATGTAGCAAGAAATCATCTGCCCAACCAGGCCATTCCAGAATTTGATTGTCATGGATCTGAATAGTTAGGCTATTTGAAGAGAAAACTATAGGGTACATTTTCCTGTATGGTTCCGATTCTCATTAGTTGTTTTTCCCTTACAAGCAATGAAAAACTGACCATTGGGCTGCCATACTCAGAGTGAGAGGAATCAGCAATGGGAAGAGCAGGATCTTGGATCAGAAGGTCCTAGATTTAGAACTGAGAGAGACAGTAACAACAAAACTCCTATGACCTATCATATGTAGCCACCCATGACCCAACCATGTTTTTCCCCATGCATTTTGTCATGTTTAGAGGCATTATGAAGCAGCTATATGTACAGTAGATAGAGTGCTGGTCCTGGAGTCAGGACAAGTGCAAATCTAACCTCAAACATTAGATGTGCGGTCTTAGGCAAGTCAACTCTGTTTCCTCACCTGCAAAGTGGCGATAATATTAGTACCTACCTCGTAGGATTGTTGTAAGGATTAAATGAGATAATAATTATAAAGTGTTCAGTACAATGCCTACTACATAATAAGTAATATAGTCTTTTCTGCTGCACTCTGTCTTTCCTTTCCCTGTTTTTCCACTTCCTGCCTTGAGCACAGCAATCAAATCAATATCATCATTGCTTCTGGAAAGACAATATCAATGGCCACCCTAAGAATTCACTCCCTATCCCTGTGTCTCCTCAGATCAGAATTCTCCTCCCTGCCTACTCTTCCTTCCTATTATCCCTACTCCTCTAAATGTATTGTCTCCCATAATTTGGTTTTCCCCAAAAATTGCTTCAAATTATCTTGTATATATCTTATTTGTGTAGGGTTGTGTCTCCCACATTAGACAGAGAGTAAGTAAAAGCAGGAATTATGGAGATTATTTTCCTTTCTTTTTGTCCTTAGCATTTGCCTGAAACGCTATAATAATAAATGCTTGTATGCTTGATTTGTAAACTGCTTGAAGGCAGGAATTATCTCAAATTTTGTATTTGTAACCCCAGCACTAAGCATGGTGCCTGACATTCAGTGAACACTTAATAAGATTTCATACTGGGAAATTTAGAGCTCATTTATTGTGACTGTCATTTTACAGATGTGAAAACTTTACTGAAGCTATGGAATGGAAAGGTTTGACCAACATCATACATGAAGTAAATACTAAAATTTGAACCCAGATTATGACTCCATATTCCAGACACTTGACATTTACTGGACTAGAGTTATCGGATTTGATATTTACTGTGAGACCCTGGGCAAGTCACTTAACTCTGCCTTCCTCCAAAAAGAAAGGGGGGGGGAAGGAGACAGAGACAGACAGAGAGACAGAGAAAGAGAGAAGGAGGGAAACAAATGGCTAAGGATGGAGGGAGGGAGGGAGGAAGCAAGGAAGGAAGGAAGGAAAAGAAAAAAAGGAAGAGAAAGGAAGGAAAGAAAGAAAGAGAGAAAGAGAGGAGGGAGGGAGGGAGAGAGTAAAGAAGGAAGGAAAGAAGGAAGGAAGAGAGAGAAAGAGAGGGAGGGATGGAGGGATGGAGGGAGGGAGGGAGGGGGGAATAAAGAAGGAAGGAAGGAAGGAAGGAAGAAAAAAGGCAGTCAAATTTAATGTCTCTTCACTGTGCCACCCTAACTTGAGCCACCACCATTATAGCATAAGCAGCCATATTTCCCTTTGGATTAGTGACGCTTTTCCCCAGGGGCAGTCAAACCCAAGGGATACTTTCTGCCATCCCCATATGGATATTGACAAATGAGACATTTTCTTCCCTAATGGTTTCAGTCCTCTAGCTATCCTGACACATCTCCATTCTCATGCTGTCTGCTCCCCCTGGGCTTCTGAGTCACTGAGGGATTCTCTATCTAGCTTCCACATCTGTCTGCCACATCAGTACCAGTGGGGTCTGACTAGTGAGTGATAGATCCTTTTGACCCCGCCTGCCAGATAGATCTGAATCCATGACAGCCCTGTGGTGAAAGAAGAGAAGACCAGGAGGAGGTAGACCTGGATATTCATTAAGCAGAGAACCCTTCACTGGATGGCTGAAGCAACTGCCTCTCCTGCCTCAGCTCCATGGTTCTCCATTCAGTGGAAGCTCCCCTGTATCTTTTTTACTGGATTTTCAGAAAACATCACATATTAACCCTTTCCTGGTTCCCTTAATACCACACCCTTCCCTCTAAGATTGCCTTCCACTTACCTTGTTTATATCACGTATGTACATTGATATTCATGATGCTTCCCCCATTAGAATAAGAGCCCTGAGAGGTAGGAGCTGTTTTTACCTTTATTAGTGTTCTCAGCACTCAACACAATACCTGGCACACTAAGCATAAAAATAACTACTTGTTGACTTAGACCCATTAACATTTCACAGCCCATAAATAAGAAAGGACCTTTGTCAAATTCCTTTATTACTGTCCTAGTTGTAATTTTATTGTCAGTTATTCAATCAATAAGCATTTATTAAGCTTTTGCTAAGAGACAACAATATTGAGCACATAGATATTTAAACAAAGGTAAAACAGCCATAAACAAGTCATAGATTTACACCAGGAATATATGTTAAAGGTTACATAATCCAATCCTCTCATTTTATAGATTTTATAGAAAATTGAGACATATAGAAGTTGAGTGCTTTTCTAAGGTCACATATTTAGTAAATAGCCAAACCCAGGAGTCTTTCTTACTCCAAGTCCAGTGCTCCATCTGGAACTTATATTCCAATAGGAGAAACAACATATATAAATATATCTATAGGTCATATACACAGTGAATACAAGATAATTTGGGGAGGGAGAGACCAAAAACTGCCCTTACAATGAGATTAGAACTGGATTTTGAGTTCACTGAATTCAGCAAAGAGACTTCCACACATGGGGCAAGAGTTCTATAAGCAAGAGACAATTACAGGTAATATGAGAGTGTCATTTTAAAGGCATAAACATAAGAGATGGAATAACATGCATAAGAAATACAGAAAAGTCCAGTTTGGCTAGATGCCCAGAATTTGGAAAGAGTCAAAAAAAAAGTAAAGTTGGGGCAAGAACACAAAGGGCTTTAAAAGCTAAGAATAGGGGGTAGCTAATGTGGCACAGTGGATAGAGCACTAGCCCTGGAGCCAGGAAGACCTGAGTTCAAATCTGGCCTCAGACACTTAACTCTTGCTAGCTGTGTGACCTTGGGCAAGTCACTTAACACCAATTGCCTCAGGGGAAAAAACAGAAAAAAAAAGCTAAGAATAGTGTTTAATATTATATCCTAGAAGCAATAGTGAGCCACTAGAGTTGTTGGAGAAGAATGACATGATTAGTGCAGGTAAGGAAGATCTCTTTGTCAGCCCTATGCAGATTAAATAGTGATGGGGAGAGATTTGAAATAAAAAAAAGATCAATGATGAGGTTATTGCAATAATTTAGATCAGAAGTGATGAGGGTTTGAACTAAGATGATAATAAGGTGAGTGGAAAGAAGGGATCAATTGTAAAAGATGTTGTAGAAGTAAAAATGGCAGGGTTTGGTGATTAATTAATGAGCAAGAAGTTGAATATCAAAGTTACAAACCTGAAACACAAGAAGAGAGGGAAAGTTTTCAAAAGAAAAAGGAAGTTTTAAAGAAGGCTGAATTTTGGCAAAAAGAGTAATAATCTCAGTTTTGGTTGAGTTTGAGATATGTCTTATAAACGCAATTTGAAATGTCTAACAGACATTTGGTGTTATAGAGATTGGAGCTAGATATATAGAGATGAGTCATCTACATAGAAAGGATAATTATATCCTTGGAGTTTAGGGGATTAATTGTGACAGAGATTTTAGAGGGAGAGGGAGAGGGATTTTAAAGGGAGAGAGTTTTAGTCCTTGATTAAATTCAATATTATTTCTATGCTCCTCTGAAATGTTTTTTTAAAATCATCCATCATGGGAAGTCTTGATCTGCACTGTGATAAACATCTGAATGTCTTAGAAACCCTTTTGGAGTCAAATGAACTAAACACAAATGGATAGTTAAGGTTTTCATCCAGATATTTAAATTTTTTTTGGTTTTTTGGCAAGGCAATTGGGGTTATGACTTGCCCAGGGTCACACTGCTAGGAAATTTTAAATATCTGTGTTCAAATTTGAACTCAGGTCCTCCTGACTCCAAGGTGTGCTCTATCTATTGTGTCATCTAGTTGCCCTTTCATCCACATATTTGAGTTCTGTGATCAAAGAAGGCAACCTTGTTTTTGTATCATAAATGCCTCATACAGTGCATGGCACATAATAAGTACTTAATGAACATTTGCTTGTCTATTGATAAGGGTTAAGAGTTAGATACCACTTGTCAAGAAGGAATTGAATCCCAGGACTTCCTGATTCCAAAACTCTATCAACTACACCACCTAGCAAAAAAGAGAAGCAATATGGTATAAATCTGGATGATTTAGAAACAGATTGTGGTTTTATATGCCAAAATGAAGAGTTTGTATTGCATCCTAGAAGGAATAGAGAACTATTTAAAATTTTTGTGCAAAGGAATGACATAGTTCTGTACTTTTAAATTATTTTGATAATGTGTGGAGGACAGATTGAAGAGGGAAAAAACTCATAGTGGAGACTAATTAGGAGGTTAACACAATATTGCAGGTGGTAAGTGATGAGTCTAAACTAAGATTGTGAACTGAATGAATTGAATGGAATGGATATCAAGGGACAGAATTGGGAGGTGTTATAAAAGTAGAATCAACAAAATTTGGTGACTGATTAGACATGGGAGATAAGGAAAAGCCAAGAGTTGAGCATGACTCCATTCAACAGCTAAGGTTTCAAACCTGGGTAGCTGAAAAAGGTAATACCCTGAATAGAAATAGGAAAATTTAAAGGAGGATCAAGTTTGAGAGATGGAGAGAAGGGCATGTTGAGTTAGATGCCCATGACTCTTTCAAATAGAGATGTACAGCAAACAAGATGGTCAAATTGAAAAGCATATTTCTGATGTCTACCTGTGTAACAGTGAGTAAGCCATTTCACCTTCTTAGTTCTTCAGTTTCCTAATATATAAAGTGAGGAGATTATATTAGTTCTAGCTATAAATTTCTGATCCTATGATGGACTAATACTCCAGAGAGAAATATGAACTGGGTATAGGGATAGGGGAGTCATCTATGGTGAGATAATTGAACCCAAGAGAGCTGATGACATGACCAAGAGAAAGGTTATATAGAAAGAAGTGAAGAAATCCCAGGACAGAAGCTTGGGAAATAGCAATGGTCAGAAAGTAGGACATTGATGATGATCCAACAAAGGGATCCAAGGAGTGAGTGTATAAATGGGAGGAAAATCAGAAGAGATTAATGGTGGCAAAGTCAAGGAAATACAGAATATACAGGAGGATGTAGCGGTCTACAATGTTGAAAGCTGCATAAAAGAATGTAGACAGATACAATGCTGTTGGATTTACACACTAAAAAGCATTCATAACTTTGGAGGCATAATTTCCATTGAGTGGCTGGATCAAAAGTCAAACCATAAATGTTGAGAAATTGAAAATGAGGAAACATAAAGAATTTATATTTGTTTTAAGGAATTTTGTGTGAAAGAGGAGAGATATAGGATGATCCCTTGAGGGTATAACAAAATCAAGTAAAAGGGTTTTATGTTTTGCTTTGTTTAAGAATGAAGGAAACCTAACTGTGTTTCTTAGCAGTGGAGAAGGAGTCATTGAATAAAGAGAAACCAAAAAAGAGAAAAAGGAGGAATGACCCAAGGGGCAGGTTTCAGGTGAAGACAGATAGAGGATAGAATCAAGGATATTACTTTTGAAAAGGACATAAAACATTTTTTCATTAGGACTGGAACAAAAAATGAGAAAATAGTAGATGATGCAGACTTTTGAAAAGTGTAGCAGAACAGGGGAAAAGATGATCACTTTTTTCTCAACCAAATAGAAGGCAATGTCCTCTGCTGAGAGGGAGGGTGGAGAATCTGTTCATTTAATGAGTGAACAACTCAGAGGCTTGACAAGAGGGAATTATTTGTCCCAAGTCACACAGTTACATCACCCATAAACTTGTTTGAATTATAGGATCCTACATCAAAAAGTGGAGAAAACCTCAATGACCAAATATTCATCACTGAATCCTCAGGAAGTTTTTCCTAATATCAAGTGGAAATCTGGTCTCTATCAATATTAAGAAAGATGGCCATTTCAATCCAGCTCCTTCCCTCTTTCCTCCAAATTTAATTGAACACGAGATTTTTTTACATTTTAAACACAAGATATCTGGAGTCCAAGAAGTTAAGTAATTTGACTAAAATCACACAGGTATTGAGTTACAGAGGTTAGATTTGAACCCTGTTCTCTCATCCCAGATCCAATGCTCTTTTCACTAGAATGCTTCCTCTTGGCCACATTCCTTATTTCTGTATCAGTTCAACAAATCTCTTTGGCTACAGAATGATTATTGTTTGGATACATAGCATCCAATAAATTTAGGATATAAGGAAATGAATTGGAACAGTTTTGTATTTACCCTCTCCTTGATTTATAATCCCATTGTAAGGTGCAAGAAGAGGAAGCAGCATGGCTGAGTGGAAAGGACACAAGTTTTAAGGTAAAAGGACCTGGGTTCAACTTTCAGCTCTAATGCCCACTACCTACATAAACCTGAGAAAGTCAATTAATTTCTCTGGGTCTCAATTTCCTCATCAAATATAGAGAAGAGCTGCACTACATAGCTTTTCACATTGCTTCTAAATCTAGGACTTTTTGGAGAGGAGAGAGAGCGCTGAGGGGAACCTGTCAGTTCCCAATCATTCCTTTCTGGCTGGTTAACAGTTACTTGGTAGAATTCAAGTATATGTTCCTAAAGAGCAGTGTGACCACATGATCTATTCCCTTTCTAAACCCTATGTGGCGTCTCATGACTAAATGTAAGGGTCATGAATTTTGATTTATTGTCAAGTAAATACTTGATTAGCATACTTATTTTACATACTTATATCTGTGAACATTTCTCAAGAAAAAAAGAGTTTGGGAGTGGAAAAAGTTTAAGAAACTTTAATCTGTTCAGTCCAGCACCCCACAATAGTCTGTTTACCCATGTCAGTGATGTTGGCTAACACACAAGCAGCTTTTTATTGGTTCGGTTAGATTTAGAGAGAAAAGAAAAGGAGCTAGATTGAGATGGCCATCCTCCTTTTAATTCAGAGAGGGCAGATTTCAGGTTGATACCAGGAAATACTTCCTGAGGGTTCAAGCAATTCAAAAGTAGAATAGATGCTTGCTGGACATAACACATTCCCAATCAAGGAAGATCTTTAAGCAGATGCATTAGAAATAAGACAAAAATTAAATATTCCCTGCCCTCAAATAACCTATACGCTACTTGAAGACATAACATGTACACAAATGCTTAGAATATACCAAAAATAATTTCAAGAGCCAGATGGTTGAGAGGAAAGGTTTCATTTCAAGGTGGTACTTGAGGTGCCACTCTTACATGTAAGCTAGAGATTCTAAAAGTTAGGAACGATAATGCATTGGGAGATAAGCAGGATAAGAGAGGTGGAAAATACTTTGGGAAGCCATGGGAAGTCACATCTGGGAAAGACTGCAGTCTTCCCTTCCAAAAGAATTCTGAAGAAAAGTGGATAAGTTATAGCAAACTGTCACTAATGTTGTCTCATCTTTTCCTGTTTCCAGACAATACAAAATGTTCTGCTCTTCTGCTTTGTACTTTTCTTTGTACAAGGTTGAGGAGGCTGAGTGTTTTTTTTTCCCTTTCCAGAAAGCTGCAGCAAGATTTTTCAACACTTTTAATGAGATTGAACAAACAGGGAGAAAAGAAAATGAAATTGTAGCAAGACTTGGGCTCCCACTGCAGCCTGGTAATTATGTTTTTACTGTTTGGGGAAGGAAAACAAGCGGTGGGACAGGATCCATCCCCAGGTAAGCACCAAAGGAGGACAGCATCTTTGGCAGCTTTTCTAACAACTGGGTTCTTTGTTTAATGAGCTTATGGAATAATCAGTGCGAAGGCATTGATTTGACTAGGGATGAAACTATTATTAGAGTGTTAATATGCTCAAATTCCTCTGGATGGAGAAAGATTTCTTTTTTCCTCTGAGGAAATATGAACAAATTTGAGTCATGTTGGAGCTTGTTGGTCTACTCCCTCCCCCCCCCCTTCCTTCCCTTATTAATACCCAATGAATTCTGTTTGATCAGTAGCTATTGAACTCCTGTTATATGTCAGGCACTGTGCTAGGTGCTGGGATACAAAGGCAAAGGGGGAAAAGTTCTGCCCCCAAGGAGCTTATTCTATACATTAGATTTCCTACTCAACCAAGAGTAATTAAATGCTTCTATTTGGTAGGATGGGGTGGCTGGGTATCACAGTAGATAGAGTGCAAACCTGGAGGCAAGAAGACTCTTCCTTACTTCAAATCTGCCTTCAGACATTTACTTTCAGTTTGATCCTGGGCAAGTCATTTGATCCTGTTTGCCTCAGTTTACATTGTTTGGGTCCAGATTGACTCAGAGATGACTCAGTAAATAGAGTCATTTCTGCTTTGGCCAGAAACCCAAAGGGTCTTCCCCTCCCAGATTCATTTATTTATTCGAGAGGACTAGGTGAAAGAGAAGATTCTTTGCCTCAATTGCTACCTAGCCTTAATCATTAAATGGGTTCAGCCTCAGTCAAACTGAGCTCTGTTGAGATCTTACACTTAAAAAGGCCAAGGTCTCCTCTTTCATCCCAATTGTCTTGATCTATATCTGACCACTGGTCCCAAATGACTCTGGAGGGGAAAGTGAGGCAGGTGGCCTTGCACTTGAATCCAATTCACTTGCATGTCATGGCATAACCTCCCTGATGTCATGGTCCTCTTGGAGAACAAAGGACAAACAACAACAACTTATCAGTAAATGACAGGAAGGAAATGGCAAACTGCTCCCGGATCTTTGCCACGAACACCCAAATAGGGCCATGATAACTAAAATGATTGAACAACAAATTTGCTAGACTTCATGGTGAAAACCAAAAATGGATAATTAAAAAAGGAAATAGTCCCTGCCCTCAAGAAACTTACATTCAACTACTTATTCCATTCAATCCAGAAGTATTCATTAAGTGCTTGTACTTGGTACTGGGAGTATGGGGACAAATAATTAAGTAGATCATGCCCTCAAGGAGTTTATATCACTTAACAATGAATATCAATTGCAGTCAATTGGCCACAGTTATTGGGGAAGGGCAAAAGTTCTCCAAACCCCCAAGCAAGCTCATCCCACAATTCATTGGGCTACATGAGATCATCATGATCATCAGATTTCATATATACAGAGTGCTAAAAAGTTTACAAATACCTTTCCTTGCAATAACCTTGAGACATAAATAAAGATGGTCATAGATGGAAAGCTAAAAAGGTCATGACATGCTACTAGAGCATTAACATGAATCTAATAAGATGAAACCTAATAGAAAGAAATGTCAAAGCTTAATCTTAGACTCAAAAATCAACGTAACCAATAAAATCAATGGGTTATATATATAGTAGTTCACATAAATAAGATTCAGGGGTCTTAGTAGACCAAAATTTATTTGCATCAGCAATGGGAAATAGCAGTTGAAAAAGCTAATGTAATCTTGGATTACTTTAACATAATCAGAGCTTTTACAAATAATATGGTCTCTTTGTGGTCTTCTGCCTTAGCCAGACCATATTTGGAATACTACATTTAATTATGAAATCTACATTTTTGTGAGAAAGTTTTTAAGTTGCAGAACAGCCATTGGAGAGCAATTAGAATGGTGACAAACCTTGAAGCCATGTCATATGAGAATCAATTAAAGCATATAGTTTAGAAAAAAGAAGATTTATGTTGCTGCATGACAGCTGTCTTAAAATGTTTGAAATGTTATGAATAAATATAACCATCCAGAATCATGATCTAGTCATGGATTTCATTTAACTAAGTCTCAGTGATACCTAGATAGTTAGGTGACCTAAATCAGAATGGCCTGAGTTCAAATACTGTACCCACGTGGGAAAGTAATTCAAATTGATGCCTCAATTTCCTTCTTTAATTGTAAAATAGTGGTAATAATAGCATCTACCTCCTAAGGTTGTTATAAGAACAAAATGAGATAATATTTGTAAAGTGCTTTGCAAAAATCTTCCAGTGCCGTATAAATGTTAACTATCACTAACCATTATTGTTATGCCCATAAAGTCTAATTTTATCCCCATGTTAGGTCTTTAGTGCTTCCTTGTTTGTTAGCTTAATTTTTTGCTATTTTAATATAGATATTTAACACTGTAAGTTTTACTATTACCTCTTTTTGTAGATTTGGTCTCCTGTGGATTTCTGAGCATCTCGGCTATTATTCTTCTGCATTCTTTGCAACCGCTTTCTGTGGTATCCAACTTGGGAGACACAAAAAAAGATTTTTTTTCCTTTTTAGTTTAAAGCCTTTTGGATTGGATTTTCAAGACATCTAGTAAACATATTTCTTAAGAGTCCTTCTCTGGTCAGAATCGGGCTTCTCTCTATTGTAAGCCATAAACCAGCAACCCAAATCCTTTTCTCAAGTACCATCATCTTAGCCAGCTAAGTTCATTTCCCAAATTATTTTTTTTCTCATTTCTTCCTTTCCTTCAATGAACAAGAGCAAACATAACTTGTGCCTCTAGGGTCGTTTAGGTTTCTAGATTTCAAAGTTGTTGCCAGTACTTTCTGGGGTCTTTTTGGAACTGTCCTCTGTGTTCACATAAATCACCAGAATTAGGTAGCAAATATCTACTTTGATATGTTTTAGAAAGCTCTAGGATACCTGACTAGATATATAGATATAGATATAGATATAGATTTATAGATATTCCAGGAAGACAACAGACCTCTCTTATTATTATCAGGTCAACAAATAATTTCCTCAGTAACTCAGAATAATTAATCACCAATGATCACTACTCTTATTTTCTTCCTCTAATCTTTATTGGATGATCTTTTGCCTGGTAGTGTCAGTGACTCCACTATATCATTTTCAGAAAGACAAGCAATTTCTTTCTCCCTAGAGCCTCCAGTTCTCTCCTTTTCAGATAGAAACTCAAATCTGAAGCTTTAATGGTACAGCTTTTTTTTATTCCCTTTCTCCTCTATATTGCATTACACCATCTGGACAAGGGTCAAATGTGCTCCCCTACCTCACATCCCTTCTTTTCTCCATTAAATTTTGCTTTTGTTTCTATTAGGAGCATTTTGTTCTCCCTTACAAGCTGAGGTATGGAGAGAAATATTCTTCAAGTCCCTTCATCTTCTCCTCCAGGGGAGATCAACCTACATTTGACACAGATAACAGTCATAATGCTGTAGCAGAAATAAAAATCTTACACAGTTGACACAAGTCATTGCCCAAGTTCCCATTGCTCTGCTGTAAGACTTGAATGAGAATTTCAGGGTTGTTTCTTTGAAATACTTGGGGAAATGTACACCTCAACCAAGAGCACCTGGTTAACACTTTTAAAGCCAATTATCTCTACTATTTTAACAATCCCATGCAAATCCCTTTCTTTTCTCTCAATAACTCCACAATCAAATCTAACTTCCTTTAAACCTAGAACCAGAATCTAAGTATATTTCACCAACATGTCCCACTTACTAAGCAAGTCTATGAATTTGATTAAACCTCTGATTCAGTGGTACTTCTGCTGCTTGGTCTTAGGATATATCCTTTTTAAAATGCATTATTTATTTATTTTAAGCATTCTTTTCTTTTTAAATGTTGAATTCCAAACTGTTTCCCTCCCTCTCATTTCTCACTGAGAAGATAAACAATATAATATCAAGTATACAAGCAAAACATAAGATGAAAGTGAGAATATCTGCATTTCAATTTGCACTTAAAGTTCTTCTGTTCTCTCTCTGGAGCTGGATAGCATTTTTTTTGCTTTGGAATTGTTTTGGATCATTGCATAAATCAAAGTAATGAAGTCTTTCAAAGTTGATCATCATTACACTGTTCTAACTGTGTACCTTAATCTTCCAGTTCTTCACACTTCATTTTGCATTAGTTATCAGTCTTCCCATGTTTTTCTGAAACCACTCCCCTCCTCATTTCTTTTTTTCCCTGAGGCAATTGGGGTAAAGTGACTTGCCCAGGGTCCCACAGATAGGCAGTGTTAAGTGTCTGAGGGCAACATTTGAACTCAAGTTCTCCTGACTTCAGGGTTGGTGCTCTATCCACTATGCCACCTAGTTGCCCCCTCTTCATTTCTTAAAGCACAGTAGTATTCCTCCATAACTATATGTTCTGACTTGTTCAGCCATTCCCCAATTAGTAAACTTCCTCAATTTCTAATTCTTTGCTACCAAAAAAAGAGCTACTATAAATATTTTATATATATTATACATATAATAAAGTTATTAAGAACCTTCAAAAAAGTTTTTGCTTATATAGGTTATGTTTATGAGTATTTACCATGTTAGAAATAAAAGCATCATAATATTATTATGAAAATAATTATGTCCTTGCAAATCTCCTGTAAGGATCTTTAAGATTCCCATAGTTCCCTTGACCACACTTTTAGAACTGTTGTTCTGAACTGTTACACTTACTTTTTCTTAATTACTTTACTTTTTCTTTCTTCTTTATTTTTTCCTTCTTTTTCTTCAGGAGTCTACCTCTGTAAAATCTACTCATATTTTTTTTCAATCAGAAAGTTAAATTAGACCAGAGACTTCAAATTTTGCCAAATTTTACTCTAATACTCCAAGTTGTCTAGATGTTTTTTTTTTTCCTTATTCACGCCAGGTTTTCTTCTTTACTCTCACAGCCTTCTCCAGCAAAAGTAACAAATATATCTACAGAGTCTGCACTTAGTTGTTTTTGAACAACAAAATTAATCAAATAAGATTATCTTGGAATTTTAGAACTAAAAAAGATCCTGGAAATCATCAAACTTGTTTGCTGATTTTTGGGGGAGGAAACTGAAGATTTAAAGACCCATGGTGACTTACCCAAAGGAATATAAGATGGATCATAGGATTTTAGCATTGCAAGGGATTCTAAAGGTCATCCAGTCTGGAACCTTCATTTTCCAACTAAGGAAATTAAGGACAAGAGAGGTGAAATTTCTCTGGATTTCTCATTTAACCCTCATATTCCATGAGATCTCATAATTGTCCATATAGCTGCTTAATCTTCCCACCCCCACTTCTGGCTCAGCCAGAATTCTTAGCAACCAATGCTATGTCATTTTTCAGTTTTGTATTTCTGGTGTTTAGCACAGCACATAACACATAGTAGGTCTTCAATACATGACTGAGAAATTGAATTAGTCTCAAATTCCTGATAAACCAGGGAGTCACCATTGAGGTCTGTGAATATTTCCCAATCTAGGAGGCATATCTTTAATGTGCTAGAATAATAATTATTTCCTTTATGTACAGTTAATTTGAGGCTTGCAAATCATTTCTCTTATATTATCTCATTTAAGCTTACAATAATCACATACAGTAGCCCTATTCTCTAGAGTGTTGGACCTGAGTTCAAATCCTCCCTCAGATATTTACTAATTTGTGATCCTGGGTCAGCTATTTAATCTCTTAGGTGCCTCAGTTTCTTCAACTGTGACATATATTTCACAGGGTTATTGTTAAGATCAAAAGAGAACTTTTGCCCATAATTTTGCAAATCTTAAAGAACTATATGAATGCTAACTTTTATATCAGCTATGTAAAGTAAATAATGAAGGTACAAGTAAAGATACATAAAGCAGATAAAGAACCTGCCTAAGAGTCAGTAAGATCGGGGTTCAAATTTCATCTCTGATACATACTGGTTGTGACATTGAATAAATTATTAACCTCTTAGTATCACTTCCTCCTCACCTCTTCCCAGCAATTTTTTTTATTTTATTTACTTATTTCATTTGCTATTTCTCAATTACACATGAAAAGTTAACAATCATTTTTAAAACTTTTGAATTCCAAATTCTCACTTTTTATCCAATCCCTCCTCCCTCCTTGAAAAAGCAAGCAATTTGATTCTGATTATATATTTAATTATACCTACAGGTCATGTAAAACATGTTTCCAAATTAGTCATTACAAAATAAAATAGAAAAAGAAGCATGCTTCAGTCAGCATTCAGATTTCATCAATTTTTTCCTCTGGTGGTGGATAGCATTTTTCATCATGTGTGTTAAGTTGTCTTGGATCTATCAAGATAGAGGAAAGTATTCAAATGTGAATGAATCAGCTTTACATGTGCATTATCAATGGGGGTTGGGGGGAGGGAGGAGGAAGGAAGAGAATCTGGAACTCAAAGTTTTAACAAATGTAAATAGTATTTTCACACCTTTTTGTTTACTTGCTTATTTTTTCATTTTTTTTCCTTTTTGATCTGATTTTTCTTGGGCAGAATGATAAATGTGGAAATATGTATAGAAGAATTGTACATGTTTAACATATTTTGGGTTACATGTTGTCTAGGACAGGGAGAAGGGTGAAGGGAGAAAAATTTGAAACACAAGGTTTTGCAAGGATGAATTTTGAAAACTATCTTTGTACATATTTTGAAAATAAAAGGCTATTATTTTTAAAACAAATACAAAATAAGTTTTATATATAATTTGGGGAAATAAAAAATATTAAATAAACAAATTTGAATGAACCCAGATCTTCTTTTTCTTTAGCCCAATACTTGAAGTACCCAGGAAATCCACCAAACAAACTTGGAAAATGAATTTCTAGGAAACTTCCTAACCCAAGTATCATTTTATATTTTTCAACCTATTTTCCTTCTATATTCTTTTATAGTCCTCTTTGGGAGAAGATGCGTTTGAGGTTTGATTTTTTTTCCTTCTTCTGACTGCACAATCCATAGGCATGTTGAAATGAAAGCCCCATTAAAGAAAAAGGCTCTGACTTCTATTTCTTTTTTGCCCTTGTTCTGCCACACAGATCTCTCTGCTTCCACATATAAAATCCCAGGACAGCTCCAACTGCTCTGAACTGGTTGATTCTGCTGGGGATTCATCTCTCAGCAAACTTCCCTGATCAGATATTTATCAGATTGGAGTTTTGAAGTGAGATGCTAACCAGAGAGAATATATTAAGGATACTAGGATTGTGGAAAGAGTTGGCTTTTTCTCTGGGATTCTTCCAGCTAAAAATGAAGGTTTTCTTTCTAAGCCACCCTTGGGACAAATAAACCAATCATTTTGTATTCCTCACCTTGTTACCTTAAATCTGCAAGAGTTGGTCAGTCAGTTGTATTTACTGAGTGGCAACCAAAATAGGTCAAATGGATACTGCATGATGGACCACTATAGGATTCAAGATATGAAGGAAATCAAAAGAAAGGTAGCAGGGTCAGGGGGAAAGCTCTCTGTCTCTCTTAAGGCGATTGATCAACATTTTAGGATTAGTATTACAATGAATTTTGATTCAATGAACTCAGGTTAGAATCTTGGCTCTGCCATTTACTATGTGTTAATCCTGTTCAAGTCAAGTTTTCCCTGGCAGACAAGAAAGCTATGTTTAAAAGAGCCATGGCATATAAGGGTATGGAAATCAGAACCTTTTGCCTTGATGAAATCACATATGAAGTACATGGCTCATTTCATGATCCAATCATTTAGGAAGGACATTAATAAACTAAACATCCATGGAAAATAAATAGAAGAATGACATAGTTTGAGCAGAGGAGGTTTGGTCAAAGGTTTATTGTTTTAAGCCTAGAAAGGGGAAGTCTTCCCTTAGAAGGTGCATGAGAGCTGTCTGCAAATATATGGGGAATTGTCAAATGAAGATGAGACTTGCTTTGCTTGGTTCAAAGGGAAGAACTAAGAAAAATGTGAGGAGTTGCAAAAAGGAAATTCTGGGCTATATAAAAGGGCAGACTACTTAAGAACCACAGCTCTTCCAAAGTGGAATGGGTTGCTTCAAGTGGCAGTTTCATTGAAAGTCTTCAAGAAAACATTGGATGATTGGTTACTGAGTATGTTGCAAGAAAAAATTGGTTATGCACTGATGGTCTCTGAGGTACCTTCCAGATCTGTGGTCCTATGATACATCCACACTGAAATTCTGAAAAATCTATCTAGTGTTTTTCACTATTACTAAACAGTCATCCATTCATCCCTAAATCCTCTCTTTCTGAAAATCTCTTATTATGTCAACCTTAGCAGATTATTTTTCATTGGCACCATTATCATTATCAACATAATTTCAATCAAATATTTAAGCTCATTTAAGTGGTTGTATTCTGGACATTTATTGGTATGCAATAGTCCCTGTTTTCTAATTATAGACATCACACCTAATTTTGCTCATAGACAAATTTGGTTGCTACTTCTATGAAATAATTAGGGGATAGAGGGATAGAGAGATAGTCCCAGTGATTAGAAATAAAGCTTCACCTGACTCTGAATACTTTTTGCTTTTTTTCTAATTTTAAAAAATTCAAGGTTAATAGTTATTAATAAATTTCGTGAATGACGTTACCCCATCCCTTATATTTTAATACTTTGAATCAAAGTTGCCTCTATATACTCAGTTTAGGACAAAACTATCATTGGTAGTGTCCTCTTGATTACTTATCACCTTATAACTCTAATAATCCCCCATAGAATATGCTCCCAAAATTCTGAGAATGATGATATAAGAATGGACTCTGGTGAGTCCAGAGGGAGAAAGTTTTGAGAACTCAGTTTATCCAAACAACAACTTTGAGTCTAAAAGAGAAAGTCTTTTCATCACACAATCACAAAAGATAAAAGTTGGGAGGGACCCCAAGAGCTATCTAGTTCAATCCATGACTAAAAAAGAATTCTTAAAAAGAATCTTCCTAAAAATCCTAAAACATAAGGAACAAGTGATTATCCATTTTCTGTTTGAAGATCTCCAAGAAGAGGAAGGCCACCATCAGTCAAAGTAGCCCCTTTCATTTTAGTGTAACAATTGTATAACAATTGCCAGGAAATTATTTTTCTTGACTTCAAGCCTAAATTGTTCTATTTACAACTTCCACCTATTGTTCCTGGTATACTTTCTTGGTCCCAGAAGAACAAATCTAGTACATTCTGTTATAGAAGTCTAGCACAGCAGGGCCTTTCAAAAGCTTGAAGGCAAGCTACTTTATTCCTCCTGAGAGTACTGTCTTCCAAGATAAACATTTCCAGTTCCTTCAACTATTCCTCATATGTCATGGTCTCAAAAATAGAATGTTTTGTTTGACCTACTTGGGACACTCTTGAGTTTATCAATATCCTTAAACCGTGGCACTCAAAACTGAACACAATATTTCAAATTAGTTCTGACACTGAAGGAGTACAGTGGGACTTGTCCCTGGAAATTATGTTTCCTTATAATCCAAGATCACATTATCTCTTTTTGGATACATGTCATTGCTGACTCATATGGAACATGTAGACTGCTAAACACCCCAGATCTTTTTCAAGCAAACTGTTTTCTAAACATCTTCCCACCATATATTTGTAAAGTTGGCTGCCATACTCAACCATAAGATTTAATATTCTCTCATAGTACTAGAATTTCTTTCTACTAGATTCAGTCTAGAGCTCTAGTCTGTCAAGATTTTTTGAAATCCTTGCTCTGTTACTCAGTATGTTAGTCATTCCTCCCAATTAATGTCATTTGCTAATGTAATTGAGGATGGAATGATAAATGACAGCTTTCTTAGTTTGCTTATTTTTGATTTACTAACAATGAACTAGAAAGGATGATCAAAAAAAGGACTAAGGAAGAGTTGGTACATAACATAAAGGAGCTATTAAGAGAGTGATTATTTATCTGAATAAGGTGAACTCCATTATCAGGCATTAAAAGAATTGGCAGATAAGACAATTGAGCTCCTGTCAATAATATTTGAAATATTGTGAGAAATGAGAGAAATGCCCAAAACATTAGAAAAGAAATGTCATATTTTTTTTCAGAAAATAAAGGAGAATAGTCTAAAAACAATAAGCTAGTGAGTTTGACTTCAATTCCTCAGGGAAAAAATTTAAAGTGAACCATAAGAGAGATGGTTATTGAGTATACTGAGAAAATATTGAAAATATTGAGCATATTGAGAAAGTAACTTGTGACTATAAAGAGCTAGCATGATTCCATCAAGAACTTGCTATGCCTATTTCTTATTTTTGACAAAATGTACAGATTATTGGATAATGGAATTATAGTACAAATATGTTATCTATATTTTGACAGTGTTTTTGATAAGGTATCTTAAATTGCTCTCAAGGAAAAGTGGGAGAGATATGGACTAAAAGATCCTCTGATTAGATATATTCAAAGATCATTGAACAGACTCAAAGAGTAATTGTTAACAATTTTATATCAATATGATAGGTAATCTCCAGTAGAATACCCCAGGGATATGTATATATCTGTAGGTAGTTCAACAATTTTTGTCAATGATTTGGATAAAGGCATGGATGGCAGAATCACCACATTTTCCAATAATACATCAAAATTCTTTGCATAGTGAGCATGTACAAGTTGCAATACATTACAAATGAATAATTGATCAAGAGAAACAATTCAAAAATTGTCATTAGGGAAACATAGGAATGAAAAAAAGGAGCTGTGAGTCAGTTGTTTACAATCATGTCCAACTCTTTCTGATCCCATTCGGGATTTTCTTCATAAAGATACTACAGTGATTTATGATTTCCTTCTCCAGTTTACTTTATAGATGAGGAAACTGAGACAAGCAGAGTTAAGTGGCTTTCCCAAAGTCACACAGCTAATAAGTATCTCAGGCCAGATTTGAACTCAGGGAATATGAGTCTTCCTGACTCCATGCTCAGCACTCCATCTAACCTAACAGTTCTATAAAAGTATAAACAATTGTTGACTATCATGCTCTATTAGTAGCCAATAAAAATCTTGAAGAAGGTCACTAATATAATGGATGGGACAGCCTTTAGTGTATTTCAGAGAGATATGGAAATGAGCTAAATAGGATGAACAGGTATGAAGGGGCTGCAATTTTTATAATGGAAAGGTGTACTCACATTAATGAGATCAAAATATTGAACCATGTTGAGAGTTGAGATGAGTCAACTACCTAGAGTCCTACCTAGCTCTGTAAGCAGATACGTAGTCTCAAAATCTCAGAGTTAGAAAGAAGCTTAGAGGTCATTTTATCCATTATTTCTCATTCCCTGTCCATGACATTACTTAATAGGAATCTGATAAAGAGGTCCATTTGGCTCAATGGGAGCTCTTTGATTATTGTACTAGCACAGTTTACTAAAGTCAATTTATTTATAAAAATCTTTTAGAAAAATTATCCATTCATATATTATGATAGAAAGAGCCAGAGCCAACATATCACCTCTGATATTAGTTAACTGAACATGGAAAAGTCGCTGAATTTATCTAAAACTCAATTTCTTCATCTCTAAAATAAAGAAAACACTATTTGTCACCTTTAACTCATAGGGCTCTCATGGGGAGCAAATAAAGTAATGTGCATTAAGTACTCTACCAACCTTAAAATTTTAAATAATGAAATAGTAATGATAATAATAATAATAACTACCATTTATATAGTACTTTTAGATTTCCAAAGAACTTTGTAAATAATGTCTATAGTTCCTTGAAACAACATTGGGAGTTAAGAGTTATTATACTTCCCTTTCTACAAATGAGGAAATGGCAGAAAGAGACTTGCCCAGGATCTCACAGCTACTAAGCAACTAAGGCATAATTTGAACTCTGATCTTTCTGACTTCAAGTCCCAAGCTCTAACCACTGTACCACCTAGCTGTCTCTAAATTAGTCCTCTAAATATCAACTATTATAGAGGAGGACTATGGCAGAGTAAATTAAATGTAGTATTAGGAGTCAGGAGAAATCTATTTCATATCCGACCTTTGACATTTACCAGTTGTGTGACTATGGACAAATTGTTTTACCTCTCTGAGTTTCAGTTATTTCATCTGTATAATGGGAATAATAGCATCTCTAGCACCTGGTTTCACAGGGCTGTTTTGAGAATCAAAAGATGGATTGTTAGATGATATTGATATATAATTATAGATATAGAGATAGAGGTGATATATATATATATATGTAAATGCAGGTGCAAAGAGATAAAGATGGAGATGGAAATAGATATAAAGGCAGAGGTAGATTCATATAGCTGTAGCTACAATTGTGGATTGAGATGAGATGAAGATAGGTAGAAATTGGCATGGTTATAGATTTGTTGTTGTTCAGTAGTTTCAGTCATGTACAACTCCTCATGATCCCATTTTGAATTTTCTTGGTAAAGATACTCAAATGGTTTACCATTTCCTTCTCCAACTCATTTTTACAAATTAGGAAACTAAGGCAAACAGTTAAATTATTTATCTAGGATCACACAACTAGTAAGTATCCCAGGCCAGATTTGAACTCAGGAAGATGAGTCTTTCTGATTCCAGACCTAGCACTGTATCCAATGTACCACATAGTGACCCCATAGATATAGATATAGATATGGACAACTTAGATATATAAATATGGAAGCATATGCATCTTTAATCCCCTTGTTTCATCCTCAGGTTAGGATAAAAGTAATTATATAGTTCCCCACCACCGCCACCTGCAGATGAAGTACTAAAGTCATACACACAACTATATCTCCATCTGTATATAGATAGATATAGATATAGATAGTTTACCTCATTATTTTCTTTTATCATCACAATGTCATTCCCTTATCATTCATAATGATAGGGATCAGACCTCTTATTTTATTATTATAGGTAATTTCCAGATGAGTTCTACCAATGGAAGTTGATACCTTCTCTGAAACCTCAAAGTCTTAAAGAATTGACTAGGACACCAATAAGTGAAATGACTGGTAAAGTATCACATGGTCAGGGGGGAGAGGAGACTTGAACTAGTTCTGTAGTTGCTTCTATCTAATATGACAGTCTGTCTCATTATTATTAATAGTTATAGATATATTCTTCAGATATTCTTAATCAGAATAAACGCATCTATAGAAAGACATGATTGCTGAATTTTAAGCATTAGCTCAGACACAATCCAACCTTTCCCCACCCCTTATTCCCTATTAAAAAAAAAAAACTTATTATAAACTACTTGTTATAAACTTGTACCTAAATTCTAGATCCAGAAAGTCTTTTTCAATCCACTTGGAAATTTCAAACAAAAAGCCGTTTGCTTTTGCAGCAGATAAAGTTTCATTCACAGCCAAATTACCTCTACATGGCCCTACTTGTTAAATATTTATTTATTATTTATTAGATGCAATGGAAGCACTGGAGTGTACATTGGGTGCAGCTTTGGCTGACTTCGACTTTAACCCAGAGATAACCATTCCTAGCAATAGGAAGAATGAGAATCACTCAAGAATCTTGGATTCATTGCCCCCTTCAGCTGTGGCTTGAGGTAGAACAAGGCTGAAGCCTACAATTCCCGTATACTTCCTTCAGCCCAGCCACAATGAAGGTCAGTTTTTGCTCTATTTCACGGGAAAGAAGAGGTAGGGGACATCCAAAATAGAACTCATCTTTAGAGACCCTGGTGGGCACAACTAGGCTGCACAGTGTTTAGAGGATAGGTCCTGAAGCAGAAAAACTTAATTTCAAATCTGACCTCAGACACCACTATTTGCCTCAGTTTCTTTATCTGGAAAATGAACTGGAAAAGAAAATGGCAAACCTCTCCAGTTTCTTTGCCAAGAAATTTCCCCCAAAAGGGGGGTCACAAAATGTCAGACATGACTAAAAACTACTACAACAAATTAGAGAGCTTAAGCTCCTTATTTCTGAATGTCAAGGCTTTCTCATTTTCATGAGGTTCCAGCTGCTTGTTTATCTATCTATTGTTTCCAAGACCAGGGGGAGACTCACTAGACACCCCATAAAAGTGGTGATTGTGTAGCTTTTCTCCCCATGGTACATTTACCGTCACATCCCCTCACCCCTCCATTTAAATTGATTAATTGACCTTTAAAAATGTACCCAGAAAATAAATTGCCTAATAAAATAAATTATCTTGTATTCGGTGATGCCTGAAATCCATTGTAACTTGAGAAGGGGCTAATGAAGCAGAGGAAAAATGACTAATGAAGGAAATACACTTAATAAAGAATAATTGATTAGTCGTTTGGAAGAGCTACAAACATTTCTGCTCCGGCTGTGGCTTCTCGGGACTTCCCTCCATCTCCATCTCATGTAGGAACAAAGACAATTCCAGAACTGAGTCCGAGGAGTGCGGGCGTAGTGACAATTAGACAGCTTCAATGTGTCGCGATTCAGCAAGCTGCCTCCCTTGGGTGGCAGGAAGAGAAAATGTTTTTGAAATGCTCAGGAAACCAGCCATTAAGGAGAAGCAAATGAGCATCTCCCTCTACCAGCTGGTTGGAAATGGCACCTGAATGATTAAGAAGACCTGGGGGACCGGGATGCCTCTGTTCTGGTTCCAGTTATACCTCTCACTCTCCAGCTATGGCACTGAAGAGGGCAGCTCCATTGTCAAATGAGCTGGGAAAACTCCCTGCTTGGTGAGTGCCCAGCTGCCAGCCCCAATAACGACTCAAATTCTGTCAATTTTATTCAGATTTGTTGGGAGCCAGGACTCTCAAGATGAGAGAGACAGAGACAAAGAGAGACACATAGTCAGAGACAGGGAGACAGAAACAGAAAGAGAAAAGGCAGGGAGAGAGGAGAGAAACAGAGATTTAATAATTATCAAACACAAGGAATAGAGGGAAAATTTTTAGTTCAGTGATAAACAAGCAAACCCAACATAAATTGATAACTATTATTATGGTAATTTTTAATTTCCTTTTCATTCTTCCTGCAACTTTTGTTAATATTATTAACCTCACCTGATCAAAACTCATGCTGTGGTTTGTGAAAATGTACTTAGAGCCTGAAACATTCCTTAGATAAGAAAGGAGAGGAAGAATCTCCAATGACTTGACTCCCAGGCAACATAAATCTTCCTCCTCAACCAGCCTCTTTGTGAAATGTAGTTTAATATAATCTGATTTAGTTTAGCCAAAAAGTTTAATTGACAAAGTTTGTTTCCTTAGGGGATGTATGAGATTTTAGGTTCTATTTAACTAAATTTATTCAACTTTTGTAACACTGAAGAAGTATGGGATTGTGGATTTACCTGCTCTTTAACTTTTATATATATATTATATATTTCAGAAAATATACAAGACTGCAAAATGTAAAAAAAAAGTATTTCTTTGTCACTTTGATTTAATGTTGCCCATGGCAAGCCTTATTACACCCCTGAATGGGGTTCAGGTTTTCTCTGAGGCCTGAACCTATACTTGAGTATAATAATAAAGTTTAGGTTTTTACCTCTATAATTTCTAAATGGTAAATACATATTTGGCAGAGGTTACTTGCCGCATGAACTCAGAGAAAACATATTGCACCCATCACACTGTCAAGCACTTGTACCAACACTAATACTAATAATAGTGATGTGATGAAAGGTGATAGCTTCCATTTAGGGTTTTCAAAGCAGACCCTCATTCAATCCTCACAACTGTATGAGACAAGTATCATAGATCAGAGAACTTACATTCAAGGAGTGATTGTCCCACACTACAATCAGTGGGTACCTGAAATAGAATATAAAACTATCTCTTCCCAGGTATATTTTTTCTGCTATATCATGCCATCTGACAAAGGAAATTTCTCTATCGGTTTAAAAAGCATTTTTTTAAAAAATCTATTCAAAATTATTCCAATAAAACAAAATCATTCTTAGGTAGCATACTTCAAATATGAAATATAAAATGGTTTCTTAAAAAATAATAGCAATTAATAGGCAATTGCTAGCCACCTGAGACTCAGTAGTGCCAGCCATAAGTCTTCCTAACTCTTAACAATATTCTGTGGTGGAATTATAGATTGGTTCAACCGTTCTAGAAATCAATAGTAAATTGTGCTAACTAAATTGGCCACAACTTTTGAGTCAAACATCTCAAGGCAAGGCATGTATCACCCAAAGTCTAAGATGGAAAAGAAAGTTTGCACATATACCAAAATTATAGTAGTGCTTTTATATAGCAGGAAATAATGGGAAACAAAAGGATCTCCCATCAAGTGGGAAGTGGCTAAGCAAATTTGAGGTCAAAAATGAAGCATGATATTGCTGCATTGCAAGAAACAATGAATATGAAGATTACAGAAAAGCATGGGAAGATTTACATGATTTAAAGCAAAGGAAAAGTAAACAAAACTAGAAAAATAATGTACACAGTGATTGCAGTTACTCAAATGGAAAATGAAACTGATCACCAAGTGATGATAATGATCAAGCAGCCTCTACAAAGAGGAAAGAAAATATATCTTCTGCCTTCTTTAAAGAGATGGGGGGGACTATGTGTGTATTGTCAAGCTCAATTGATACACGAGTTAATTTTGCCAAACTCTGCTGTTTCTTTCTTTGTTTGTTGTGTTTACATTGGTCTTGAAAGAAGACTCTCTGGAGAGAAAAGAGAAGGTATGTTAGAAAATCAAAATGATATAAATGGTAAAGATATCAATAATTTTTTTCATTTAAAAATATTTACCCTTTAGGTTCTAGAAGGTTTCCCCATCCACTTGTATCCAGAAGAAATTTAGATCCTTGTAGGTGTGTATGAATCCATCTCTTAAGTCAGCAAATTATTTCCCTAAAAGGGTTCTCTTGAGAGTCAGAAGGCAAACAGAACTTTAGTCAGATTCAAACTTTTCTGATGTATAATGCTAGAAAACACCAACATACTATCAAGCTGTGTTTAATGTATTAGGAGTTATGAATGCAGTTCTGGGTTTGGAGACAGAACAACCCAGCTTCAAATTCCGCTTCTGGCACTTACTAGGAAATTCACTTCTTTGTGCTTCAGTCAATTCCCTAAGAGAGGAGAGGAGAGAAAGAGAGGGGAAGGGAGAAGAGGGGAGGGGATGGAAAGGGAGGGAAGAAGAGGAAAGGAAAGAGAGGAGAGGGGAGGGGAAGGGAAGGAAGAAGAGGAAAGGGAAGGGAGGAGAAGGGAAGGGAGGGAATCACCACTTTTTGTTTTAAAGAATTTTCCATTCCATCCTTACAGTCACAATTGAGGTGACATTAAATGGTCACTGTTGATCCTTCCAATTCTGAGATTCTGTAATTCCTAAAGGATGATGAGAGTTCATAAAAGGGAAGAGATACAAAGCAAGTTCCAGTTGAGTTTACCCATAAATGAACTTGAGCTCCTATTATATATATCCCAAGTTTCTCAAGACTTTTACCCAAAAATGTATGTCAACAGAAGCTTCCCTCACATTCTTCTCTTCAACACCTTCATAAGGGAAAGAAAATAAATGTCTTAAACATTCTCTCAATCTCACCTTCTAAATAGTTCCTAACACTGGGAACCTCAGAAAACATACATGAATCTGTTGCTCAATACTCAAGACTCGCCTGTTCTTTCCTTTTAGAACTCATTTTCCCAGCTCTGCATGTAGAAGCTGCTCCATCAAGGAGATGTGCTGAAAGCCTCTGCCTCATTGAATTAATGTTTTCGCAGTCAGTGTCACTAAGCCTTGAATGAATTAGTAATGTCTCTTGAGTCAGAAATTGTGGGTTCAGTTTCCCTCTCTGACATTTACTACTTAGGTAACTGTGGCCAAGTTGTTTAATCTCTTTGCACTTCAGTTTTCTCATCTGAGGGACTTTCCAGATTCAGAGCTAAATACTGTCCCTGGCTCATGTTGCTAATTTATATTCTTGTAAACTATCTCCCTTGTAAGCAAGTACATATATTTGCAAGAAGGTTGACCAAGTAATGGAGTGAAGCTAACTGGACGATGTCAGGACAATGACCTTGTGTTTCTTTGCATTATGTTCTGAGTAGAGAAACTCTGCAAGTGTGAATGAGACATAAAATTCTTTCTTTTGGTTCTTTCTTCCTTTCTTCTTTTCATTTGTCCTTCCTTTCTTTCTTCTTTTAATTAATCCTTTCATTCTTCTTTCCCTCCCTTCTTTTCTTTCTTACTCTTTCCTATGCATTCATTCTTTCCATTCTTTTTTCTTCTTTCTTTTCTTCCTTCTTTCTTTCCTTTCCATCTGCTTACAACCAGAAGAAGCCTAGATTCTTGCACACTAGATAGAGGACTAGTTCAGGAGTCAGGAGTACTTGAGTTCAAATCTAGTCTAAGACACTAGCTGTGTGACTGGAATAAGTCAGTTAACCTCTGTTTGCCTCAGTTTCCTCAAATGAAAAATGAAGAGAAGCACCTATCTCACTGGGTTGTGGTCAAGATCAAGTTGTAAAGTGCCTGATACATAGTGTAATTGCTCAGTCATTTTCATTTGTGTCTAACTTTTCATGACCCCATTTGAGGTTTTCTTGGCCAAAATACTAGAAAGCTTTGCCATTTCCTTATAGATGAGGAAACTGAAGCAAACAGGATTAAATGACTTGTCTAAGGTCATATAGCTAGTTGGTGTCTTAGGCCAGATTTGAACACAAAACGAGTCTTCCTGACTCAAATCTGGCACTTTATCCACTATGGTGCCACCTAGTTGCCACACTTGCTACATAATAGGCACTATATATGTTATTTTTGTTACCATTATTATTTTTTCTGCCATGGTTGGGTCTTTTTATTTCACTCAGTTTCTGCCTGCTCTGTTTCTGACCTGAGCCAGTTTTCCCCACCTTGGACCACCTGTTGACCTTTAACTCCCAGAATCTTACCATATAGGTGCTGAAGTTGCAGGGAGGGTCACCTGATCAGCTTTAGATCTGTTATAGACAAGAACTCTTGAATTAAAGTGATCCATTCATGCCAGCTTCCTAGTAGCAAGAACTAAAGGTGTGTGCTATCAGATCAGGCTAACTCGATTTCACTACAGATCACCTTCTATCCCTTTTTGAGAAAATGATTATATTGCTGTTTATATCCTGATCATGAAACTGGGTATTGGGCTATAGGGGAAAGAACTTAGATTTTGTTCTTGGACAAGTGGCCTGTGCTTCTTCCCTTCTAAGAGACAGAAGGTCTAAATCCATTAGTTTTCTTTTTTTCACAATAAACAATCACTTATTCAGCTTCTACTATGTACCAGGCACTATGCTAAGCAATTCAAAGAGACATCACGGTATCACAGATAGAGTGCTGGGTTTAAAGTCAGTAATAATTGGGCACAAATTTCACCTTATACACTTATTGTCCTGGTACTCTAACAAAATCACAAAAATTTTATGAGTACCCAAAGCAACTCTTCTAAGTCAGAGATGGATTACAATCTGACTTATTGGAAGAAGTTCCCCCCACACCACCTAAACTGAAGAACATTTATATAATGATCCCAACATCAGCATCTTCTCTCCGTGAACATTTTGATCCTGAATCAGAACAGAAAATACAGTGCCCTCACTAATCCTGACAAGTAGCTGTCTTTTTACAGGAACACTGAGCATAGTGGGGGCTGCCTGAGCTCTCTGTCCAGGTTAAGTGACTGCTAAGAGTAAGCAGTAGCCAGTATGGTCTGTTTCCATCAGAGACCTTGATGTCAAAGTGTATCAACATTAGGCATTTCTACAAGACTGTCAGGAAGAAGAATAGACGGAATCTTGTATGTTCATTTAATAAATCTCCAGGGTACATAAGCAGAAGCTATAAAAATGACTTCAATTTTCAGGCAGTTCTTCCCCTGCTTCTACCTCCCCTCTCCTGTCATTATCCCAACATTCTCATTTTATAGGCAGTGTTTGGATGGAAAGAGAGAGAGAGAAAGAGGTACTTTAACTTGAATCCTATCAAAGGAAGTAATGAGAAATCCATAAGTCTTGTAAATAGGTGATAAGACAAGTCTTTAAAACAAATGGGGTAATAACTTAATCACATGTAAGGTAAAGGGATGAGAACTCAAATATCTACAAAAGGCTATTTATCTAGGACTGGGAAATCCACACCAAGAATTTTGCCTTTCCCCAAATGCACCAGTCATTGGAAACTTACTCAGCCCCCCATTCTCTACAGCTCATAAATGAGTCACGTAAGTTAGTATAATATAATAGAAATATCATCAGATTTGGAGTCGAGACCTAAGTTTGAATCCCAAATCAAATAATTAATACCTAAATAACTCTTCCCTCTTTAGATTTCAGTTTCTTCCTCTGTACAGTGACAGGATTGAACAGAATGGCTTCTGAAGTCCCTTCCAGCCCTATTTCAATAATTCTAAGAGATTAATTTTAATCAAGTAGACTGCTTTCATTGCCCAAGATAGGTTTCAGGAGCCATTGCTTTCTTTCAAAACTTCACACTCTCAACACATTTGTTATATTGGAAACTGACTCCGGCTGGCCATACTTCATTCTTTTCCTAAGCTATATTTCTAACTAGTTCTGCACTTTTATCACCATGCCTCAGCTGCCTTATCACCCTGAAAAATCCCTCTGCCATGCTAGTTCTCTTCTCATATTAGTGAGTTCCCTCTAGGACTGCCATTTTGAGTACAGAGCCAAGCCAACCACGTTTCACTCCCCTCTGGGCTATGCTTCTGATTTCATTCTACCAGAGCTTACACAGTTATTGTTGTTCAGTCACTTTTTCATAACATGGATAATAGTATTACCAGGTCTTCTATACTCCACTATCTCCCAAAGTCCATTCAAGCTCATGTTCATTGTTTCCATGATACTATCTATCCCTCTCATCCTCTGTTATCCGCTTTTCCTTTTAACTTCACCCTTTCCAAAGGCTTAATAAAATATATGTCAGATTGAACTGAACTTAGAGAAGAATCCTAAACTTCAAGAAGATCAGAACACTTATTGAAGGGTCCAAAGAAGCCAGATGAAAGGAAAGCAAAATGATAGCTCCTCAAAGCAATCAAGATTATTTAGCCCCAGATTTTTCTTTCTCATCTACATACATTACTCCCTAGCCAGACTCCTATGTCTTTCTGTTGTTTCCTCAATATGTTTTTAATGCCAACATATATTGTACATTGCAAGATGAATAGAAAGTTGACCTTGTGGAGCTGTGAACGGATACAGCCATTCTGGAGAACAATTTGGAGCTATGCTCAAAAAGTTATCAAACTGTGCATACCCTTTGACCCAGCAGCATTTCTATTGGGCTTATATCCCAAAAAAATCATAAAGGAAGGAAAAGGCCCCACATGTGCAAGAATGTTTGTGGCAGCCCTTTTTGTAGTGGCTAGAAACTGGAAATTGAATAGATGCCCTTCAATTGGAGAATGGCTGAATAAATTATGGTATATGAATGTTATGGAATATTATTGTTCTGTAAGAAATGACCAGCAAGATGATTTCAGAGAGGCCTGGAGAGACTTACATGAACTGATGCTGAGTGAAATGAGCAGAACCAGGAGATCATTATACACGGCAACAACAGTACTATATGACGATCAATTCTGATGGACATGGCTCTCTTCAACAATGAAATGTTTCAAACCACTTCCAATTGTTCACTGAAGAAAGCCATATACACCCAGAGAGAGGGATGCAAAATGTGGACCACAACATAACATTCTCATACTCCTTGATTGATGTTTGCTTACATTGTGTTTCCTTTATCTGCTATATCGTTTGTGTAGATAAGATTTTTCTTGCACAACAATGATAAGTTTGGAAATATGTATACATATATTCGATTTGCCAATATTTTAACATAATTAACATGTAGTGGATATCCTGCCATCTAGGGGAGGGGTGGGGAGTTGGGGGGAAAAATTTGTAACGGAAAGCTATGTAAGGGTTATTGTTGAAGAATTACCCACACATATGTTATGCAAATAAAATAATTTAAAAAAAAAGAAAGAAAGTTGACCTTGGAGTCAGTGGTGTAAAGAAAAGAAGATGATATTTGGAAGGGAGAAGGAAAGGAAGAGGGAGAGGGGGAGAGAAATGAGAGAGAAGAGAGACAGAGACAGAGAGATTGAGACAGAGAGACAGAGATAGAGAGGAAGAGAGGGGAGGGAGAAAGAGAAAAAGATGGAGGGAGAGGAAAGAGAAAGATGTAAGAGTAGTAGGAGTATTAGGAGGAGGAGGAGGAAGAAAAAAAGGAGGAGCAGTAATAGTAGTAGTAGATAAGGGAGAGAGAGAAAATATGTGTTAAACATTCATTACGTGTCAGTAAGTATGCTTGGCCTATGAAATAATAATATACAAATATAAACATACATATTTCTATGCAGTTTTTTATGTCATCTTGATGATCTCATCTTGATGAGCTGATGATGAACATAAGAAAAAGACACCATAACAATAATTGCAGCACACGCATCAATATCTGCTGCAGAAAATTTAGATGTAGGATTTATAAAGAGCATTATTCTCCAAAGAAAATCAACATTGATACCCAATGATTTCAAAGCAAAAGTGAAATAAGGGAGAATGGTGACAAAGAGGGCAGAAAATGTAGTTCAAGATTAAAAGATCAAAGAGGCCAAAGGCTTATAAACTACAAGGACTCCTCACATGTGTGCGTCATCAATATTTTATTCAGAAGAGAGCTTGAAGGCAATAGACCTGATCTGTGCTTAATAATATGACAAAAAGGAAAGTGGTTATATCTTAATAGAAAGTGACTAGTAGTGATTGAAAAGTCAATTCCAGATCAATTGTTTACGTAGTCCATTAGCCAATTAAAGCAAAGGTCAAATCCATGTCAGATGAAAAGAAGTGATAAAGCTATATACATCACAGAATTGTAATTTAGGAAGGGACCTCCCAGTTGCCATCCAATCCAACCTATACCTGCAAAAGAGCCCTAAAAGTACCAAAATACCAATGTAATATAACTGGCAAGTAGTCATTCAGCCTCTTCTTAAAGACTTCCAAGGAGGAGGAACCCACCACTTCCAGAGACACTTCATTCTACTTTAGAGTTCTAACTATTATTGGCAAGTTGTGATTTTCTTTTCTCCACCATCATAGTTTGCTTCTGCACAACTTACCACCTAATGTTCCTAGTTTCACCCTCTGGGATCACACAAACAAATCTGATCCTCTTCCATATGATGATCTTCAAATACATGAGGAAAGGTCTCATGTTCTCCATGATCTCCATCACTCCAGGGGTTCCTGACTCAGCAGTAACACTGATATTGTTGTTCAGATGTTTTTAGTTGTATCCAACTCATCATGAGTGGTTTGCCATTTCCTTCTCAGGCTCATTTTTACAGATGAAGAAACAGGCAGACAAAGTTAAGTGGCTTGCTCAGAGTCACACAGCTAATAAGTGTCTGAAATCAGATTTGAACTCAGGAAGATGTCTTCCTGGCTTCAGGCCTGGCACTCTATCCACTGCACCAGCTAACCACCCTTTGAAACATTACTTAAACATCTACTCTGTTTCTAATATTGTCCTAGTTAGTCACAGTTAATTAATACTTGGCCAATGAAAAAAAATAATCTATATAATCAAGACTATTTTAGAACAAGGCTCACTATTGAACCTCACTCTAGCTGTGCTGACCTTTGTAATTTACCTATATGCAGAAAATTCAACTAAAAAATATATCTAATGGTAGGAACTGTGCTTGTGCTTTGAGACAGAGAACATTGGATTGAAGTCAGAAAATCTGGGTTCAAAGTTGTGACATATGATTGTGATGGAATATTATTTTGCTAGGCTTTTCTAGGATACTTTCAAAAAAACCTAGAAAGATTTTACATGAACTGATGCAGAGTGGAGTGCACAGAATCAGGATGATGATCTGTGAATGATTTAGCTATTCTTATTAATATAAATGATCCAAGATAATGCCAAAGAACTCACGATTAAAAATGTAATCCACCAATCTATCTGCCAAGGAACAGTCATGAACTATATGAACTAAACTACAAAACACTTTCCACACAAATAAAGTCATACCTAATCAGTTAGAAAAACATCAAGTGCTCATGGGTAGGCCGAGCAAACATAATAAAAATGATAGTATTACCCAAACTAATTTACTTATTTAGTGCCATACCAATCAAACTCTCAAGAAATTATTTTACAGATCTAGAAAAAGTAGTAGCAAAATTCATTTGGAAGAACAAAAGGTCAAGAATTTCAAGGGAATTAATGAGAAAAATACTGATGAGGGTGGCCTTACTAAAGATCTAAAACTATATTATAAAGCAGCAGTCATCAAAACCATTTGGTACTGGCTAAGAAATAGAGTAGTCAATCAGTGAAATAGGATAGGATCACAGGACAAACCAGGCAATAACTATAGCAGTCTAGTGTTTGACAAACCCAAAGACCCCAGTTTTTGGGATAAGTGCTCACTATTTGACAAAAACTGCTGGGAAAATTGGAAATTAGTATGGAAGAACTTAGGGCTTGGCCCACACCTAACACCACATAACAAGATAAGAACTAAATGGGTTCATGATTTGGATATAAAGAGTGATATTATAAGCAAATTAGAGGAATATAGGATAGTTTACCTCTCAGACCTGTGGAGAAGGAAGGAATTTGTGTCCAAAGAAGAAATGGAACTCTTAATTGAACACCAGATAGATAATTTTGACTATATTAAGTTAAAAAGTTTTTATACAAACAAACCTAATGCAGACAAGATTAGGAAGGAAGCAATAAATTGGGAAATCATCTTTACATTTAAGGTTTCTGATAAAGGCCTCATTTCTAAAATATATAGAGAATTGTCTCATATTTATAAGAATTCAAGCCACTGTCCCATTGATAAATGGTCAAAGGATATGAACAATTTTCAGATGATGAAATTAAAACTATTTCTGGTCATATGAAAAGGTGCTCCGAATCTCTATTAATCAGAGAAATGCAAATTAAGACAACTCTGAGATACTACTATACACTTGTCAGATTGGCTAAAAGGACAGGAAAAGATAATGATGAATGTTGGAAGGGATGTGGGAAAACTGGGACACTGATACATTGTTGGTGGAACTGTGAACAGATATAACCATTCTGGAGAGCAATTTGGAACTATGCTCAACAAGTTATCAAACTGTGCATACCCTTTGACCCAGCAGTGTTTGTATTGGGCTTATATCCCAAATAAATCTTAAAGGAAGGAAAGGGTCCCACATGTGCGCAAATGTTTGTGGCAGCCCTTTTTGTAGTGGCAAGAAACTGGAAACTGAGTGGATGCCCATCAATTGGAGAATGGCTGAATAAATTATGGTATATGAATGTTATGGAATATTATTGTTCTGTAAGAAATGACCAGCAGGATGATTTCAGAGAGGCCTGGAGAGACTTGCATGAACTGATGCTGAGTGAAATCAGAAGAACCAGGAGAACACTGTTCACAGCAACAATAAGACTATATGATGAAGTCCGAAGGACATGGCTCTCTTCAACAATGAGATGTTTCAAACCAGTTCCAGTTGTTCAGTGATGAAGACATTCATATATACCCAGGGAGAGGCCTGTGGGATCTGAGTCTGGACCACAACATAGCATTTTCACACTCTCTATTGATGTTTGCTTACATTATGTTTTCCTTCTCAGGTTGTTTTTTCCTGTACAGCAAGATAACTGTATAAATATGTATACACATATTCTATCTGTCAAATATTTTAACATAATTAACATGTACTGGACTTCCTGCCATCTAGGGGAGGGGGTGGGGGTAGGAGAGAAAAATTTGTAACAGAAAGCTTTTCAAGGGTCAATGTTGAAAAATTACCTATGCATATGTTTTGCAAATAAAAAGCTTTAATTAAAAAATGTAATCCACCACCAAATAAAGAAGTGATACAGTCTGAATATAGATTGAAACATACTTTTTTACCTTCTTTTATTTTGGCCTCTGTTCTCTTTTATAATATGGCTGATATGGAAATGCTTTACAGGACTTCACTTTTATAATCTGTATCAAAATGCTTGTCTTCCCCCTCAGTAGAGACAGAGGAGTTGGAGGGAGGGAATTTGAAAAATTATAAAAAAAATTTAAAATATTTCAAAATGGTTTTATGTGTAATTGAGAAAAAATAAAACATCTTTTTAAAAGAAGAAAACCTGCATACTAGTCTCAACTCTACCATTAATTGGATTTTGACAGCGGGCAAGTGATTTACCTTTCTGGGTTCATTAGAATGTAAGGCCCCTGAGGTCAGGGAATGAGTTTTTATCTTCCTTTCTATCATTAATGTTTAGTATAGGGTTTGGACTATAAGAAATAATAAATGTATATCAACTAATTTTATCATCTATAAAATAGAGTTAAGCTAGATGTCCTCTAAGATTCCTTACAGAGTTAAGTGAATGATCCAAAGAACCTGTGATCAGTGTGGAAAATCAAATCTATCACTGATCTCACTGAGCTCCCATGTAACAAAGGCACATAAATTAGGTGGCAATACAAAGCAAGAATAGAAGCATATCCCAAGATAGGACAGCCTGATTAGTTGATAGTAAAACATGATTAGGTGATACTAGGACATGAATAGGTGATAGTAGGGCATGATTAGGTGGTAGGGCAATGAGTGCTCTTGGTTCAAATGTGGGAGTGATGGCTTTGGTCTGAAGTTGATATAATGTCACCCAAGATGAGAATATGAGATATATCATCTCACCATTATCTTTCTTATTTCAAAGGACCAGAAACATCTCAGCATGACCCAGTCTCCTCTCATCATAAGAATAATGTCAAAAAGGAGACAGGAATCACAGATATGAACTGAAGAGCTATTTGCTAATGTTTCCTCTTGTAAAAGCTAGTGCGATGTTGTGGAAATAATACCTAGCATTTGTACACCACTTTAAGGTTTACAATGAACTTTACATAACATCTCAGTCAAACCTCACAACAACACCATGAGCTACTTGCTATTATCATATCCATTTTACAGATGATGACAATGGGGACAACAAAGGATACCTAGGGTCCCATCAGAGTTACATAGCTAATTATCATCTTAGGCAGAACTTAAACACAAGGATTCCTGATTGTGACTCCAACACTTTATCTAACCACTCTGCCATTTAGCTGGAAAATAAAAGGGACTGGGCAATCAGAAGTCTTGGGTTTGATTCAGCCTCTGGTTCTTTCTATATGGGTTACATACAGCAAGTCTCAATCTCTCAGAGTTTCAATTTCTTCATCTGTTAAGTGGAAATGAATGATATTATCTATCCTACTTAACTCACACAAGTGTTTAAATTCCTAGTACCATACAATTAGGAATGGTTATTGTTACAGAGGATTGGCTTCCCAAGTTTTATCATTATACAATTGTTTTTCCCATGGGAATGGAAGTGGATCAAACAAAATGTGACTTCCCAAGAATCAGTCCCCTAAGGGTTGACCTGGCTAATCAAATATTCTTCCTGTTCTCCCAACAGGGTTTAGAGACTAGGATAGTACTTTCAAATGCTCCCCACCCACAGCTTTTTTGCAGAAAACAGAGTTCCACATCATTGAATGCAGCCATTTCATGAACTGGAAACTGTAGAAAGATTGAATTCTTTCCAAGTTGATCACAGGATGTGCTGAGAAGAAGGAAATCAAGTACAAAAGAGTTGATGTCTTTTAAGCTTCAGTGACTACTGTGTGGCTTGTTATCACAAGTTATTTGGGTTTAGGGTTTTTCTTCTTTGCTATTTGCTAAAAGTTACAATAAGAAAAATGCATCAATTTACTTAGCACTTAAAAGTTTGCAAAGTGTTTAGCTGCATTATTGCATCTGTTTCTATAGCTATTACTGTTATCATCTTACAGTTGGGAAACTGAGACCTAAAAAAGTTAAATGATTTGTTTAAGATGACAAACTAATAAAAGACCAAAGTAATATTAATCCCTTCTTCTGTCATGTCCTGTACTTTTTCTACTTTGGTGCCTCTGTTAGACAAGGACAAGATATGTAGATTATGATCAGATAATGGTAATAAGACTTCATATTCATTTAGTAGTTTAAGTTTTACCAAGTGCTTGTATGTACATTATCTCACTTGATTCTCATAACAGCCCTATGAGACAAGTACCCTTACTATTCCCATTTCATAAATAAGTCAATTTCCAACATCATCATAGCTAGCATTTATATAGAACTCTAAAAATTACCAATTACTTTACATGTGTTATCTCATTTGATCAACACAACCACTCTGGGAGGTCCATATTATTATCATTCCTAGTTTACATGCAAAGAACTGAGACTGAGAGAAGATAAGTGTCATGCTCAATTATAAGGTAACTAAATGTTTAAGGCAGGAATCAAACTCATATCTTCCTGATTCTTTGTCCAAGAAATTATCCACTATACCACAAAACCTTTCTATTAAGTTTTCTCTTCTTTATTAAGATTCCCTTGGAAATGTGTTCTCATAGTTTTATTTTTTAATATTTTAAAAAGAATATTCCTTTAATGTTTCCAAACTTTCCACAGATATACAATAAAATTTGGGGAGGGGCAAAATATGGAAATGAGAAGATGGAAACATAAAGGAAAAATATAAAGCACTTAATCCATTCCATATGCATAAGTTGATCCCTTTCCTTTACTCTTCTAGAACATCCTGTGTTACCCTGGAACCTAGTGGGAAGATATTGATAAGTTAGACAGCCTCCCAGTATTTTAAAAGATCTGAATACCAAGTCTCTTGGGATCATTTTAGGTAACTGGGGATGTTTAGATTGAATAACAGAAGGTTAGTGAGAGGACATGATATCTACCTTCAACTGCATGAAAAAGTGTCATGGGCAAGAGGAATCATTCTGCTAGGACCAAGATGATTGGAGTAAGAGTAATAGATGAAAGTTGCAGAATTAGGGTTTATGTTAAGAAAAACTTCCTGATAATTAGATCTACTGAAGAATAGGCTACAGTCAAAAGCAGTAAATTCCCTTTTACTATAGGTCTTCAAGCAGGGGCTGAATTAAAATATGACAGGGTTTCAGTTGGAGAGGATATTTTTTCATAATTGGATTAAATATTCCTGAAGTCTCTTCCAATTCTAAGATTCTGTGTTAAATCTTTTTTTAAGTTAATGGATTAAGGTATGGGGTGGGGAAGAAAGGAATAGACATCATCCAATTCCTCCATCTCCAACCTTCAAAATCTGAATCTCCCCTCTCCAAAAAAAAAAAAAAAAAAATCAGTTTACTCTTCAGATGCTTCCTGTGGTGCTATCCATGGTTCTGAAGCTTTCCTAAATAAACAAAGCCAAGTTCAAGCAGCAAGAGAGACTTTGATTGATTACAGTTCTGATGAAAATCCAAACCCCTTTGGTGTATGCCTTCTTAAAAAAATATGCCTCTCATATTTTTTTTTACTGAGGCAACTGGGGTAAGTGATTTACCTAGAGTCACACAGCTAGGAAGTGTTAAGTATCTGAGGCCAAATTTGAACTCAGGTCCTTTTGACTTCAGGGCTGGTAGTCTATCCACTCTGATATCTAGTTTCCCCCATGCCTCTCATATTTACATAATATTCTTACATATTCTTTCCTCCCAGGACATACTTGTAGCTATATTATCTCCTTCCAGTTGCTAATGCATTTTCCTGGCAATTTGACTTCTAACAACAATGCTTGGAACTAGAAAGGGACCAGTTACTAGAAGATCAAAATTCCTTCTGTATAAATAGCCAGATTTTGCTCAGAAGGGGGAAAAAGGAAGGAAATTGGAATCTTTAGGTAGAAACAGCAACAGATGAGCAGAAAGTGCTAGTTCTGGATATGTTCCATTAGACCTTTGGGCAATGAATTTAAATAGCAAAATGCTGAAACAACTAAAAATTGCAAATGCCTGTTCTGGAACACAACAAAATCAGTGACTGATAAGTGGCTTATACATCTATCTTTATAGTTACATAGATACAGATACATAAATATGTATATATGTATGTATATTCTATTTTTATAACTTTTTCTGTTTCATTTCTTTTTACAGATTTATTAGCAATTAACATTATCCAGGCTCATATTGGCATTCAAAAATACATATATGTGCATGCATGTATACATGTGCATTATTGTACATATGTATATACATATATGCACATACAGATATAATTTCTATTTTATGAAAACTTGTCAGTCACAAAGTAGGGGGCATTTAGTTCTGACTCTTGCTATAACTTAAATGCATCATAACAAGTCCAGGATCTATTATAGGAAGAGTAAGTGACTACCTGCACAGGAAGGAACCCTCTCCCTCATCTGCTGCTTGAAATTCCTCTAATGAGGGTCAAAATTTTCATTTTTCAGCTAGATATGAGGTTTTAGATGCAGTAATCTGTGAGAGATGTGAATAAGGCAACGAATTTGTATTCTGGTGCAAAGTTTTGATAGAAGAGTCTTATGAAGTTTAACTGGAGCTAAACTTACACACACATACACACACACACACACAAAAGTACACACACACAAATGGGAGTAAAACTTGAAAATCACAGAAACAATCAATAAGCATTTATTAAGAACTCCCTGTGTCAGGCACTTAGCTAGAGAATGGAGTTACAAAAATCAATGTAAAAAGTCCCTTCTTTCAAGGAGTTTACATTCTATCAATAGAAACAAACTTCTATATATGTGCTTATATATACATATATATTTATAGGTACCTATATGTACCTATATAGAGATATACTGAGTGGAGAGAGGAAAAGTAAAATTTAAGTTTCTCCTCCTGAACATTTTTCCCATGGTTCTCTTTATAATGTTAGCATTGCTAACATTGAAATTTGCAAAGGACATTATGAATATTATCTCATAATCCATATAATAGTTCACTGATGCAGACATACAAATATTTATCATTATCATTTTTACAAAACTGAGGCTCAAAGAGCTTACATGAATGTCCTATAGTCATACAGTATTAGAGACAGATTCCAAATTCAAATTCTCCTGACTGTAAGTCTATCAGCCATTCTGAGCCTTTAGGGTAATGTCTACAGAGAAAAAGGATTTTCCCTCCGTGTTGCCTCCAATTTAATACATAGAATTTTGCTTAAGTAAGATTCTTTCTGAAGACTGAGTTCACAATCTGTGCTCACTTTCTCTGTATCTGACTGTCTTTGTCTCTCTCTCTGTTTCTCTCTCCATCACTCTGTTTCTCCCTCCCTCTTCCTCCTTCCCTCCCATCCTCTCTCTCTCTCCCTCCTCTTTTTTTTCTCTCTCTCTGTCTCTCTATGTGTCTCTCTGTGTCTCTGTGTCTATCTGTCTGTCTCTGTCTCTCTGTATCTCTCTCTGTCTCTATCTCTTTCTCTCTCTCTCACCCTCTCTCCTCCCTCTGTGTGTGTGTCTTTCTCTCTGTCTCTGTGTGTGTCTGTCTGTGTCTCAGACTCACACAAACACACACACAATTAATCAGCCATCCATACTGCATCACAAAACAAGACTAATGGAAAACACCTGCCTTTTCAGAATCCACAGCCCCAAATGGACAAAATCATTTACTTGATATTTTAAAGTCTCTTGGACATGAATGATTCAAGATTGGTAGAAAGAAAAAAACACTGTGTGTCAGATGGTCACAGACTTGAACTAGAGGGGACTTCAAGTGGTCATCCCATCTATCCCAGCCTCCAGGCCTGACAGCTCAACCATTCTGAACAGATGGTTCTCTCCATTTCAGCCACAGGAGACATGTAACACAACACATGGCATTCCACGACTGGATGCTGCCATATCTCTCTTTTCCAAACAGTGCTTCCCCACCCACCAACAGAATATTTGCTACTGAGGTGCTCTCCTTGTCCTTTAGTGAATGCTCAGTTCCAACCAACACCAATTTTAATCCAGGACTAGAGATTTGTTGGGGAAACCATGTGTTCAGAGACCATAGTTCATGTTCAGTAAGCAAATTATTTTTCTTTGGAGGCATTAGGGGTAAATAAAGGCTTAATGAATCAAGCCTTTTGAATGGTTCTGGCTCCTTTAATTTGTAGTTTACAAGGTTCTTGTAAATTAAAAATGGGAGAAGAAATCCCTTCCCATCCTGTGCTCACCTCCTCTGGGCAAGAACAATTCCATTGTTTTGATTTTAATGTCCCTAAAGCCCTTATCTCTTTGAAAAATTATTCCTTAATTTTTATGAGGTTGCTGGGAAGACTAGGGAAGTTGAATGATTGCTCTATATCCTGCTTTCCTTCTCCTTTGAGTTCGGAGGGAGCACTTATTGTTCCCTGGGTAGAAAATAAAGGTGGAAGTGTTCACTTTTAATTTACGGCTTGCAATAAGCAGGCCTTTATCAACATTCTGCCAACAAATTATTTTTATCGCCAGCCTCCGAGAGCCTAGGGCCATGAGAATGCTGGCACGATGAACACACAATCATATCAACTATAATTCCGACCTGCAGGTGCAACCTCTAGAAGCCTCAGTTTCCCTTCCCCCTCCTGGTTGTTATGATACTGAAATGAGATAATATATGTAAAGTACAACACAAATTTGAAAGGCAGCAGTAGTATTATGAATCAATCAATCAATAAACATTCATTAAGTGCATGCTATGTCCCAGGCATTTTGTGCTAAGCTGAAGAGATAAGAAAAGAGGCAAATGACAGTCTGCCATCAAGAAGCCCATAAGCTAATGGGGAGACAACACACAAACAAACACATGCAAAACAAGCAATATACAGGATAAATGGGAAATAATTAAAATAGAGAAGGCAATGGAATTAAAAGGGGTTAGGGAAAGCTTCCTGTAGAAGGGGAGAGTTTAGTTGGGACTTAAGGAAAGCCAGGGATTTCAATGGAGAGAGTTCCAGGCATGGGGGATTGCCAGAGAATATGCCTGGAGTCACTACATGGAGTATTTTGTTTGTAGAACAGCCAAGAGTCCAGTGTCACTGGATGGGAAAGGATGTGTCATGGAGTAAAGTATAAGAAGGACGGAAAGTTAGAAGAGGGTTAGATTATGAAAGGCTTTGAATGCCAGGGCAGTTTGCATTTGCTCCTGGAGGCAATAAATAGAAAACCACCAGACTATGTTGAGTGGAGAGGAATGGTGACATGATCAGATTTGCACTTTAGGAAAACCGTTTAAGTGGCTGAATGGAGGATGGATTAGAATGGGGAGATACTTGATACAAATAGAATTCCATCAGGTTATTGTAATTTTCCAGATGCTAGATGGGAAGGGCCCATATAAGATGGGGGCAGTGCTACAGGAAAGAAGGGAATATATATGAGGGATATTATAAAAATGAAATTAACAGCTCTTGGCCACAACTTGGATATGGGAAGAAAGGCAGAGGAGAGAGGTGGGGAACAGAGACAAAAAGAGAGAAGGTGGGGAAGGGAGGGAGAGAGGTGAGAAGAGAGTAGGGGAGAGAAAGGGAGAAAGGGAAAGAGACAGAGACAGAGAGATAGATATTGAAAATAAGTGAAAGAGTAGAGATGAGATAATTAGGGAGAAGGAGGCAGTCTATTGCAGGATCCAGAATGAAATAAGATCACTGGAACAAGTAGAGAATAGCCGTCGTAGGGAAAGGCCATTTCATCATATGAAACAAGGTTGAAGGAGTGTATAGGGGCAAAAAGCATCTGAGTGGTAGGAGATTGAAAAAAGGGGGAAAGGATGAACTCATGTCAAATGTCCTCATTATTTTCTGTAAAATATGGCAAGAAAAGTTTAAGAGTGAATTAAAATTTTTTGGAAGAGCCTCTGTGGCGAGGAAGATAGTGAACTCATAAAGGGGATACAGTAGGTTTGCCTAGTAGCAATGAGGATCCAGTTGAAGTTATGTGAAATGAATTTGTAGCAGGTCCAGTCAAAATGGATTGAGACTCTGCAGAAATTTGGGTTCAAATATTCTCTCTGACACTATCTGTGTGACCCTCATCAAATGTCCTTTTCTCTATAAACCTCAATTTCCTTTTTTTGTGAAAAAGAAAATAAAATTTGAAATGCCTATCTTACAAGGTTCTTGTGGTGCTTTACAGGACTGTAAAGTGTTTTATAAAGCATTATATAAGAGTGTCACACAGAAACACAGAATTATGGAACCTCACAATTTGAAGAGACCTCAGCACTCTCTCTATGAATTCATACAAAAAAGAATCCCCATTATGTAACATTTGACAAGTGATTATCTAGTTTCTACTAGAATACCTATAATTAGGGACATCCAACTACCTCCTTTGAATTTTTTGAAAGTCTAATTGTTAACATGTTTTTTTTTTCCTCCCTAAGCTTGGACCCAGAAAAAATTGAGAAAATTTGCTTTCTTTTTTTTACAATAGTGGGATAGCACAAGTATGGAATGGTTCATATACACTGTTAGCCATTGTAGATTTGTTGATTGATTTTGATGAACTGCTCTTTTTCACTTTATCTATACATTGTTGCAAGCAAGCTAGTCTACAGATAGAAAGGAGAAAGATATACAAAAATGCAGGTGATATAAAAAAGATATTATTTTTTAAAGTTTTTCCTTGCTTAAAATCAAAATATATTTCTCTTCAAGCTACACCCATTGCTCCTGATTCTTTCCTGTAGAGACAAAGAAAATAAATTTGATCTCCCTTCTACATAACAATCCTTCACATAATTAAAGAAAACTGTCCTTACTCCCCCTCAAACTTGTATTCTCCAGTTCTTTCACCTTTTCCTTACATGGAATGAACTCAAGGTTCTTCCTCATCTTGGTTGCTCAATATATACTTAATAACATTATATAAATATAATTTATTTCTATAATCATCACTGTCATTTGGTCTTTTCATCCATTTTGAAGAGACTCAGAGAAAAACATTCCAATGGCAAGTGACTTTCTTGCTATTACACCGGAGTCTTTGGGGTTCTGAGGACTCTCTCAGAGATGGATACTATCACTGGTTTTTATAATTGAATAATTACATTTGGAGGTGAGCTCATCTTCTATAGATTCATTGAGAGAAAATCTGATACCTCTCCAGCAATATCAGGAATGACTTAATCTGCTCCCGCCTGCTCTTGAGTTCTGCTCGGTCTCTGTATTTTGAAAGCTTTTCATTTCACATAGTTTGGATATTGGATATTTGAGTTGGCAACATTATTTACAGATCAATACAATGTCTGGATGATTGTGTGCAATGAAGCATAATAATGTTCTGATTCCAGTACAATCTGTTTCCATATTTTTCAAGTATCTTTTGAGGTTTGAATTCACAGTATAGGGATTTGCTATCAGGGGATTTATAAAAGAGGGTGGCCTCCTGGCATATAGTTCTGGCCATCTCATAGTATCTTTCTAAGTATCAAATAGATACTAAGCTTTTTGTACCCAGAAATGGATGGTTTTCATAATTTTATTACATATCTGGATCACTCAATAAGACTAGACTCCTTGAGGATAACCTTTCTGTAATTGCTGGTGTGGTCCGATCTTAAGACCACCAGCATTATTATTGTTGTTGCTCTTGTCATTATTCAGTCATGTCCAACTTTTCATGACCCCATTTGGAGTTTTATTGGCAAAGACAGTGGAATGATTTGTCATTTCCTCCTCCAGTTCATTTTACAGATTAGGATGCTGAGGTAAACTGGATTAAGTGACTTGCCCAGAATCACACAGCTAGTAGATGTTTGGGACTGAATTTGAACTCAGGTTTTCCTGATTACAGACTTGGAACTACTAATTGCACCACCTAACTACCCCTGTCATTGTTATACTTAGTATCTTTATTATAACATGAAACAGGTAGACATCCTATATAACTTTTACATCAGCATACATGTCTGTTATGTGTATGTAACACCATTCTTGCTTCTCTGAGAAAAAAACAAAGAATAATATGAGTATACAACCATACATATACATATACACATGAGAGGTAGCATGGGAGATAGTGAAATAGGTACAGGGTTCAAGACACACACTATGTGATGCTGACCAAGTCACTTGACTTCTCAATGTCCTTGGCAACTCTCAAAAAAAGAGAAAATTTCAATCCAAATTAAGAGATGATTTCTTCATCTGTCAGTTCTCTATGCCAATAAAATTACAGGTCTAGTCCCCATGCCACAGAGAGAGAAAGAGACAGAGACAGAGATGCAAATATAGATATACACACATATATACATATGCACATACATATCTTAGACAGAAATGGTATATAGATTGTGAAGATAGGTTCAGAATTAAACAGGAGGAGCAAAGCAAGCTGAATTGTCACTGAGAAAATACAAAATTCCTTTACTGACTCCAAACTTCTCACAAATATAATACTCTATCTTCTTAGTACCAATAGCATTCTGATAGACATCATGGTAGAATATTAAAATCTCTCAAAAATTAAAGAATACTCAGAATCACTGGAGAGAAACAATGGTCAATGTGAACAGGCTGCAATACCCAACAAAAAAAATTGCAAAACATTGGAATCAAAGATGTTATCAAGGAAATAAATGTTTAAAAAAGAAGGTAGACAGGTCATATGGCAAAGCCAAGTGACCATGAGCATCCTAAAGATCTCAGGAGAAAGCAAAGATTTCCCACAGTACATTGTTGATTCCCTGCTATAAACTTATGGGAAGTCATAGACAAACATTGTACAAAAATGCATAGATGGCTTGCCTTCTACACTATTAGAAGTAACAGTCATAATTGATGAGATGACAAAGCCATCGATTTGCTATTATTTTCATTTCTCACTGATTGTATTGCTTTTAAACATTTGTGGACTTCTCTGCCATACATTCATGCCCCAAAAATATCATCACTAGTAAATTTCATCACCTTGGTGCTCACATGTATCAGAGTTTTCTACTCCTTTGACTATACTCTCTGATGAGAGGGTGGAGCCGAGAGCTCCAAAACTTCCATTTAAAGCGGAGGTCTGGGACACTCAACTCCTCATTTCCCACCAGTTACACTGCTTTACACTATACTTGTGGTAACTTCTTTCTCCTTCCTCTCTCCAATGACTTTTCAGCTTCCTTTTTTGTATTGCCTTCTCACATTAGATTGTAAGCTTCTTGCAGGCAGGAGCTGTCTTTCTTTTTACGCATGTTTTTATTCTTCACACTGATCACAGTTTCTTGGCACAAAGTAGGTGCTTAAAATGTTTATTGCCTACTGACTCATTAATATTATTATCATTATTAATAAGAGCTATGGTTTTAGAAAGAAAAGAGACAGCAAGAAAATGGCAGAAAGTCCTCTAGAAATAAGAGAAAAAAAGATATTCAATGACTACTAACTTTCCCTCTTGGGGGGTATCTATTTCTTCTTTTGTAAAAGAGGCAATTGAATGAAACGATCTTTGGGTCCCTTCTGATTCTAAATCCTGTGAATATATTGGCCATTTTAATAGCAAGCTGAATGAAAAAGAAGCTTGATGATTCCAGTTTTCTTTTCATAAAAATTTTCATCAAGGAATTGATCCATATTTTACCTTTTTTAAAGAAGCCTCTGTGTTCACAAGGAAGAACCTTCTTCACTCCTTCAATATTAGAGTATCACGTTGTTCAAATCAGTGTTTGAAAGCAAGCCAGTCTTATATATTTACTGTAATTCAGAAACTGAAAGGTAGTCAATTTATAGGGCTATCCATCTTCAAAGAGTAGGAATTTACAATAGTGGTGATTACTACCCATAGGACTCTCAGCTCAACCTTTATGTCAAGAACATAACTGACAGGTTTTACAGGGTATTATTCATCAGCTACAGGTAGCTTGTTTGAACACCCTCAGGAAAGTGGCCCCCAGATAAGAGCCTTAGAATCCAAGCACTTACAATTTCAAAAGCAGAAATTTCACTTTAAAATATTTGAGGGAGGAATAGCATGGTGGAAAGAACATAGCATTTGGAGTAAGAAGGCTTCAGTTTCAATACTAGCACTTCTACTTACTACCTGTGTGACTGTCCACAAGTCACTTACCCACCTTGGGGTCTCATTTACTCATTTGTAAAATGAAAGGGTTGAATTTCATGATCTCTATGGTCATTTCTAATGTTAGATCCTAAAATGCATACTACTGCATATATATCCCAGTAAAGTTATGGGCAGATAGAAAGACCCCATGTATCAGAAAATATTCAAAGCAACACTTTTTGTGGTGGCCAGGAACTGGAAACAAAATAGATGCCTATCAATTGTAGGAAATTTTTTAAATTTGTTTTTACTTTGAATTCCAAATTTTCTCCTTTTCCCCAACCCCTCTCCCATCTATTCAAAAGACAAGCAATATGAGGCAGCTAGGTGGTGCAGTGGATAGAGCACCAGCCCTGAAGTCAGGAGGACCTGAGTTCAAATGTGATCTCAGACACTTAACATTCCCTAGCCTAGCTGTGTGACCCTGGGCAAGTCACTTAACCCCAATTGCCTCAGGAAAAAAAAGACAAGCTGCCTGATTTATATTTTGATTGCAGAAAATCTGAGCAAATCATGCCATGAGAATATTAATAGAAGAAAACAAAAGAGAAGAATTTGAGAGTTAGAAGGAAACTTTGTAATCCAATCCATATGACATAATCTCCCATTTAAACAGTTTATCTTGCCTCTTCTTGAGGGAAAGAGAAACCCATGATGTCTTCCATTGTTGGGCAACTCTAATTGTTAGGAAATTGTGCTTTTACTCTGAGACATTCAACTCAAACTTTCTTCTTTCTAACTTCTGCTCATTGCTCCTGGTTTTGTCCTATAAAGCCAAAAAGAAAATGTCAAATCTCTCTTCCACATAATAGTCCCTTAAATATTTGAAGGTAGCTATCATGTTCCCTGAGTCTTTTCTTCATTAGGCTAAACATACCCAGTCCTTTCAATCAATTACCATAAGACAAAGACTCAAGATTCTTCACAATACTGATTATTCTACTTTGAACAATTCCCAGTTTATCAATATTATTGAACTATAAGAAATGATGAAAGGGATTTAGAGAAAAATGGGGAGACTACTCTTAACTAATGTTTAGGACGAGGAGGCACCTAGTGGTTTGATGAATAGTATCCCACACATGTAGTCAAGAAGTTCTAAAGTCAAATTTAGCATTGGTTATGTGATCTTGGACCAGTAAATTACTTTCTGTTTATCCAAGTTTCTTTAACTGTTAAGTAAAGATAATTATAGCCCTATTCTTCAAAGTTATTGGGAAAAAAGCCAAGAAAACAGAGGTAAAGATGAGGTATCATATGTATAACCTGACATCTCTCCCAGAGCCAGTCAAGCTACATTACTCCTTAATGTACCAGGGGGACATTGAAGGGATTGAAGAATCTCCTCTCTAATGCTTGAGCTCCCATTGTCTGGGGACTCCTAAATGTCAGAGGGGTCAGTAGCTAGTATCTAATTTAAATATTTAACATGGGGTAGTTTTTATAAGGGGGATATTTGCATCAAAAATGTAGCAAGGGCACATCAATCACAGCACTTCAGATCATATTCTCACCCAATCACATTAGTCTCTGGAGGAATAGTCTCAAAATTAAGCTCACTTCCTACATAGCTTTGGTCCTACCAACCTGACTCCCACATGTGGGTAACTTCTAGATGCAACCTGGTTTTAGCTTCCACTGGCCTGTGTTTAAAAAAAAAAAGGCACTCTTCTTTCTTCAGAGCATAGATGCTGCACTGACTGCAACACCTGGCCTAGAGCTAGTAATAATAGTAATAGTGGTAATAATAACAGTAGTAGCAGTAGTAATTGTAGTAGTAGTAATAGTATTAGTAATAACAGTAGTAGTAGCTACTACTTTTCTAGGATATTCTAGGAATTCTAGGATGGCAAGTACCTATCCTTTCTAACTCACAAAGCCATGAAGGCTCCACTTCTTTCACCTAGAATGGAAAAGAACAAATATAGAGTCTAAGGAACATAGTCCATTCCTTTGGGGTCATATGGTCTTAGAGCTATGCTTAAAACAAATGTAGATGCCATCAGTAGAAAAAGTAACCAAGATTTCTCCAAAGCATAAAATCAAAAGAAAAGGTAGCTGATCATGGCAGACCTTTTTGAGTCTCTCCTTCCCTTTTATCACATAATGAGTCAATGAGAGCCAATTGTGTGTAATGTCTACACAGTCTCTTCAAAGCACTTTCCTTGTCTCCCTGATTCTCCCAAAAGCAAGCTCTCTAGCCTATTCACATAGAGAGACCCATTATAAGTAGTCTGCATATAGAGATAACACCATTGCCAACTCAATATATGGACTGGTGGGATAGATAGTGCAAAAACATGGATAAGGGAAAGGCAATTTCTTATAAAAGGAGCAACTAATAAACCAGTAGATCACAGATTATATGTAAATACAAGAAGACAAAAAGTAAAAATGGAGTAGGGCATGAAGAGTTTTCAATGCCAAACTGATGACTTTCGATTTCATTCTTCAACAATACAAGCTGCCTCACATTGTTTGTGGACAGAGAAAACTACAGAAACATCCAACTGATTATTCACTTTTCTGAAGATAACCAAGATGCTTGCCTCTCCCTGCCTGATATTCTTAATTATTTGAATGAACACCCTCAGAAGTAATGGAGTAGAGCACAATATTTATTCAGATGTTTATTACATCAACACTTTCCTATGTTCAACATTATTATTAACTATGAGAACAAATCCATTAGGATCTCACTTTCCCTCAGCAGAAATGCAATTTTCATTTACCTGTTTGAATACATTAGGGCTGTTTCATATCCATTCTAGACCCTACACTGGGTATTCCAGTCACTTCTACATAATCACATTTTTCCAGAGGCGCTTCTAATGAGAGTAGAGAAACCAGGTGATCACAGATCCCATCCCTGTTCTGAAAGATTATGTTTTTCCAGTTGTTTTCTTTGCCTCCTCTCCAAACTCAGGGTTCACTCCCTTGGCTTAAACCTTTACTGGCCACTCCAGAACAATCATAATCTGCTCTTCTGAATTCATAGGACCATGGGATTTAGACATGGAAGGCACCATAGAGATGGTCAAACCCAGTACCTTTCACTTGACAGAAAAGGAAACATAACCCAAGAAAGGAAATAACTTTTCAAAAATCATATACTTAGCAGGTGGCAGAAGCAAAAACATAATGTATATCCTGTGACTCCAAACCCAGGCCCCTTTCCACTATTCTTCAAACTCATATTGCTTGTTGGCTCTCCCCTTCATTTGATACCATGCTTTGTAGTCTTATTTCACAGGTCTTCTTTCTCCAATTTTTTGTAAGCTCTCAGAGAGTAGGGATCATGTCTTAAATGTCCTTTTATATCTATACCAAAGTGCCTAATATAATATTGGACACATAATAAACATTTAATAATTATGAGGAATTAATTTTTAAGTATAAAAATGAATGTAAAAAAGTAAAAAAAGCCAAAATTTTAATACCTTAATACTTCAATATTGCATTATTTGATTTTCCTTTGCAAGATGTTAAATGACCAAGAAAGATGGACTTTCAACTTAATTTTTTTAATTTTTTTAAACTTTTAATTCACTTGAACTTTTTAAAGTGTTTATAAAGCATCTATTTTATGTCGAGCAAAATGCTGGGTGCTGATGATGCAAAAATAAAGCAAGAAGCTCTCAAGTTTAGATTCTATTAAGATGAAATAACATATACATAGATAAATATAGTAAGTCAATGAAAGTATAAAGTATAAAATAATTTTTGAGGGGCAGCAGAGAACACTAACCACTGGGAGCATTAAAAAAGACCTTGAGGAGGAAGTATTACTTCAATGAAGTCTTGAACAAAGATGAGATGTGAGAAAGAAAAATATTCTAGGGATGAGGGAGAGCTTGAATAAAGGAGTAAAAGATGGAGGTTTAATATTTTATACAAAGAATAGCAAGGATGTAAGTATTCTATCAAGTGCTGATTACACAAAATACCTTCATGATTAGTGAATAGCAAATAAACCTTTTTTATCTGTAGAAAACAAAAACAGAAAATAACTGAAGTTTCACATTAAGTTAGACAATACCAAAGAATATATTACTGCAAACGAGTTCCTTGATTGGAAGTAATATGAAGTCTCTGCTCAAAATAAGACAGGGAAATCTTCATGTCATCCAATGGAAAATTATCTTTCCAAAGTCTCTAGGGAGGCCTACTGAAAATCAGTGACATGTTGAAGATTCAGCTCCCTTATAGTGTGCAGTTTCCAAAGTCTTTCTTTTTCTCCCAAAGAGTGCTTGGAATCATTCGTGTTTCTCTGAAGAAGTAACAAAACTAATTCTATCTCTTATGTGGTTCTGCAATATTGCAGCAATCTTTTTTCTATGGATTAAGAGTCAGATGTCTCCTTCCTTGTATTCAGCAGCATGTACAGGGCTACTACTCTCACCCAAAGCTTATGTGGGAGCCAGGTTTGCTAGTAGAAAGCAAAGGAAATGAGCAGAAGTAATGAAAATGTAAAATATAAAGACAGGTGAAGGAGAGACTCTGAAAGGGCTTTAAATACTAATCAAAGGGGTTTTCATTTTATCATAGGGTTCCATAGGGAGCCACTGAAGCTTCTTGAGTTGGGATAACATGGTCAAATCTGCATTTTAACAGCATGACTTAAAATAGAAAAATAGAAAGAAAAAGAAGAGAGAGAAAAAAGTTAAAATAGAGGGAGCAAAACTAGCAATTAAGGAAACATCTTTCAGGGATTTTGGCAACTTTGAGAGTTCTCTTTCCCTCCTGCTGAGAACAAATATCAGGTATTAATATAGTCTTACTGATACAGTACTTGGAAATTTCTTCACTCGTAATATTGTTTGGCTTCCATACTCTGGATAAGTCATACTCTTTCAGAAAAAGGGAAGAGCTCATCCCCTGTGTCAGACTAATATGTCTGCACTTTATAATAGTAATTCCCAGACACTAAAAACATACTCACTCTTGTCATGGTAATAGGCAAATTCTTATCCAAATATTTCCAGCTCTAAATTGAGCTCATAAGAAGAAAAAGCTGCAGGGCTAGGACTGAGCTCAATAGGAGGTGGAAAGATTAGAAAAATAAAAAGATAGTTTCTCTTGGGGCACAATCACAATGTCCACTATTTTAAGTAAATTATTTTGCTTCTCACCATGTGAAGAACCTGGAGTCAGGAAGATCTTTGTGAGTTCAAATCTAGCTTCAAACATTAATTAGTAGGATGACCCTAGGCAAGTCACTTAAGCCTGTTTGTCTTAGTTTTTTCACCCATAAAATGAGCTGGAGAAGGAAATGGTAAACCACTCTATTATGAGAGGAGGGCAGACAGACAGAGAGAGACAGAGAGGAAGACAGAGAGACAGAGACAGACAGAAACAGAGAAAATGGGAGGGGAAGAAGACAGGGAGAGAGAAAAGAAAGGAGGGAGAGAGACAGAAAAAGAGAGAGAGAGAGAAATTTCAATATAAGTTATTTCCTTTGCAATACTGTTTATTTTATTTTATGCACTTTAAAATGTGACTCTGGGAAAGGATTCATAGACTTCTCCAGACTACCTGCCTTGGGACAGGGACCCAAGCCTCTAAGAGTATTATGAATATAAGAATCACAAGAAAAATAGAGATTTTCCATTATCCACTCATGCTAACAAAGACCTTATTTCACCTGAATCAGCACCGTAGATTTAGAGCTAGAAGGGATCGTAGAAGAGATCAAGTTCAACCTTCTAATTTTATATTGGAAGAAGCTGCATCCCAGAGATAGTGACCTGAACAGAACCACACAACTATTAAGTATCTGAATTACATTTCAAAACTAGTTCTCTAATTATTATCCTACTCAGCTTTACAGCTTGTTCATCATAAGATCTTCACATAACCTCTGTGGATATCAGTTTCTCCACATGTGAAATGAAACTTGGACAAATCATCCCTAAATGAGAGGTTCTTAAATTGGTTCTCACAAAAATTATTTTCCATATTTAATAACTATATTTCCACGTGATCTATTTCCATGATGATCCTGTATATTTGATGTTGTGCATTTAAAAACATAATTCTGAGAAGGGATCCATATGTGTTACCAGATTGTCAAAGAGATCTAATGAATGTACACAAACACATACACAGTTTAAAAATAGCTACTCTCAGGTCTCTTCCAGCTCTAAATCCTGGGATTCTTTGAATCTTCTCAGACAGAAAAGTGGTCTTCCCAGATTCCCTTCCCAAATAACTGCTAACATTCTCACAGATAAAGCCAGTCTTGTTACCTGAGCATCATGGCAAGGAAAGCAGAGAGAAAACACGCTGGAAGGAAGCACTTGAGGGAAAAAAAATTGCCTGAGAAGATGGAAGCCAGCCTTATAACTTAGGAGCAAATGGTGCATTTCCTTTCCCTCTGTTAGCCAAGCATTTGACAAACAGAGCCAAAAAGTGTCTTGTTAATTATGGTCAGTTTTCTCATCCTTGGGGCTATATCTTAGACCAGGTCAAACATAATTTGAAATAGAACATTTCCCTTTGCCACCCTTCTCCCCAGTAGAACAAAGGAAATCTAATTAGGCTCTGAGGTCTCTAACCCAACCTACAAAGCTCTCTAGAAAGAAGAGTCTCATTTGCTTATTTAAGCAAGGCAGCCTCTGTCCACAGAAATCTATTTCATTCAATATAAGATTATAACTTTATAAATAGAAATGACCTTAGATTTTGGCTATTCCAATCAACTTCTTCATTTTACAGACAGAGAAACTGAGGCAGAGAGAGAAAGGTTATTTGTCATAATAGCTGGCATTTTAAGGTTTGTGGTGCTTTCTGTCACATGATTTTATTCAAGTCTCACTTGAATCAGAGGCATTATTTATCCCCATTTAAGGAGCAAAGAACTATCCCACTTCTGACATTTACTAGCTATATGATCCTGGTTGTCATATAACATTGCTGTGCCTCAATTTTTTATCTGTAAAATGAAGAGTCTGGACTAGAAAGTCTCTAACTCTAGAATTTCAGCTCTAAACCTAGGATGTCATTTCACAGATGAGGAAACTGAGAACCAGAAAAGTGATTTGCCCAATGTCACAGAAGTAGTAAGTGAAAGAGGAAAAGATTTTAACTCCAGTCCTCTGATTCCAAGGGACACCTACATGGCACAGTGGATAGAGTCAGGAAGACCTGAATTCAAATTCAGTCTCAGACATGTAAAAACTGTAATTTTGGGCAAGTCACTTAACCCTGTTTGCCTCAGTTTCCTCATCTTTAAAATGAGATGAAGAAAAAATTGGCAAACTGTTCCAATATCTTTGCCAAGAAAACTCCAAAATGGGTCAAGAAGCATTGAATACAACTGCAAATGACTAAAAACAACAATCTGTGGCTCCAAAGCCAGCATTCTTTCCAGTGTACCATACTACCCCCCCATATGAAGAAATTAAGAATGAGGGAGCTTAAATTAAGAATGAGGGATCCTTCTGTAACCCTATTAGGAAACGTTTGAGACATCTATTCGACAGCTAAGAGGTATAATAAATAAAGACAGACTTTGAATCAGAAAATCATACATTTAAAGCCTGCCTCAGACATTTACTAGCTTTGTGACTCTAAGCAAGTCAGTTAATGTCCTCCAACCTCAGTTTCTTCATATATAAAAAAGGAAATGAATAATAGTTCCTACCTCGCAGGATTATTGTAAAGCTCAATTGATAGAGGACAAAGAAACTGGAAACTGGATGGATGCCCATCAGTTAGAGAATGGCTGAATAAGTTATGGTATATGGATGTTATGGAATATTATTATTCTACAAGAAACAACCAGCAGGGTGATTTCAGAGAGGTGTGGAGAGACTTACATGAACTGATGCTAAGTGAAACGAGCAGCACCAGGAGATCATTGCATATGGCAACAAGACTATAGGAGGATCAATTCTGACGGACGTGGCTCTTTTCAACAATAAGATGATTTGGGCCAGTTCCAATGGTCTTGTGATGAAGAGAGCTATCTGCACCCAAAGAGAGGTCTGTGGGAACTGAAGGTGGATCACAACATAGCATTTTTACTCTTTTTATTGTTGCTTGCTTGAATTTTTTTTCTTTTTTTATATTTTTGTTATTTTTATTTTTTATATTTCATTTTTATTTTCTCATCTTTTTTCCTTTTTGATTTGATTTTTCTTGTGCAGCAAGATAATTATTTAAATATGTATGCATATATTGGTTTTAATATATATTTTGCCATGTACAATATATATTGAATTATTTGCTATTTAGGGGAGGGGGTGGGGAGAAGAGGGGGTAATTGGAACAAAAAGTTTTGCAAAGGTTAATATGAAAATTTATCCATGCATATGGTTTGAAAATAAAAAGCTTTAATTAAAAAAAGAATCATTTACCAAGATATACATATGTATATATACATATATATATCACATATAAAATACTTTGTGGAACTTAAAGCACTGTATAAATGCTAGTAATGATTGGTGTAGTTACTATTGCTATTTGAAGCCAAATCTTCCAAACTGTACTTCTAGCCACTGTGCTGTGATGTAATGAGAGACAGAACCAAGATGCCAAGAAAGGGCCTCTCACTCCAAATCCAAAGCTTTCTTCACTTCACTAGAGCCCTGTGAAATGATTAATGGCTTGACACCTATCGGCATCAGTTACTTTGATTTGCCCACCCATCACTGTATACAGATTATACTTCTCTCTCTTGCTGCACATCCGCAAAAGATGAAGTAACTAGACAGTGCATCCCTGAACCTGTTCTTCTGGAAGACTGATTGATGAGGTGCTGATCAGTGCTCTGATTTTTCCTTTCTTTTTTAATTGAGTCTCACCCCTGCCTTTTTCACTCATCTAGGGGCTTGATAATCAATACTGCCATCAGAGCAATATATCCATTTGCTTCTCTATTTGTACATCAGGAATCCAATGTAAACCAATCTAATCTTGACTCTGAAAGTGCTGAGAGTCAGGAAAACCTGGGTCTTCAACAACATTCTGGTTGTGTGACTCTTAAAAGATCCTTTAACTTCTTAATGCTCCAGGCAACTCTCCAGGATTTCAATTAAATGCTGTCTAGGGGCAGCTAAGTAGTGCTGTGGATAGAGCACCAGCCTTGAAGTCAAGAGGACCTGAGTTCAAATCTAGTCTCAGACACTTAACATTTCCTAGCTGTGTGACCCTGGGAAAGTCACTTAACCCCAATTGCTTCCAGGGGAAATATATATATATGATTTCTAGATGGCCGATTCATCCATGAATGAAATCACAGATTCCCAACTTTCCATATCATGATATTCTCTTAATGGTGATATTATTTTCTAGACAGAAATACAAAGTACTTTGGGTGACATGACCAACATCCTTCTCTTCATTCCAGAACTGTTTTGCACCTTAGTGATCTTGAACAAATCCCTTAGACTTCCTAGTTCTCAGTTTCCTCATGTTCCTAAAATGAGATTGTTGAGCTCAATGACCTCTGCACTGTACTCTGTAGGACCCCTAGTTCCTTCTAAGTCTATGAACTTTCACATAGTTCATTGGATTTCTGGAGAGTTTGATTTGTTGGAAGTATTTCCTTACATTAAAGCTAAAACTATTTTACTGTCAGTTCCATCCATCAATCCTAGTATTAAAAAACCAGACAAGTCCCCACAACAAATCAACCTTTCAGATATGTCAATAAATTAATTAAATATTTATTAACCAACCTAGTATGTGTCAGGTATATAGTAAGCAAAAGACAGATCCTGCCCTCAGGGAGCTCACAATCTAATTGGGAGACAACAAATATATACAAACAAGCTGTATACAGAATAAATAGGAAATAATTGACTAAGGGAAGGCACCAGAATTTAGAGAGGGAAGGGAGGGCTTTCTGAAGATGATGAGATTTTATTTGAGACTTAAAATAAGCTGGAAAAGCCAGAAGACAGGGATGAGGAATGAAGAACCCCTCACTTAACTTCTGGCTCTAAAGTTACAAGCTTTTGGTCTTATCTGAAACACCTGAGACTGTTCTTTGGACTTTAGTTTGCAGAGGACTGGACTAAATGATTTCTAAATTTCCTTTTATTTCTTTGAGGGCCCTTGATAGCAAAGAAGCAACCTTTGTTTGAAAATATAGGAAAATACAGTTTTAATTCACATTAAGATGGTGAAGAGAGCAAGTTGTGGGTAGGGGAATGGGAGAACATGGGGGAAAAAAACAAAGTAAAAAAGGCCACTAGTGATAGACACTTTACAGGACAAATTCTTCTAACTAGATAACTCCAGGCTACTCAACTCCACTTAAATCTCTCTCCCATGCTTGCTCATGCATCTGAATATACCAGCAAAGGCAGAGGCCCACTTGCCCACCCATGCAAGCATTTGTTTGAATAAACCTGGGAGGGATTTTTACTAACCAGAATGCACTTTTGCTAAATAGAGGGACTGAAAAGTAAATCTAGAAATACAATCAAGAGGAATATATGCCCAAATGCAATGATAGATTCTGGTCGCTGGGTGACTCCAGGCAGTTGCCAACACAGCTCAGTAATACTTGCTGGAAGCCAGATGGCTAGAGCTTCAGTGTTTCTGTGTGTGACTAATGAAGGGAGGAATAAAGGCACTTAATGCCTCTGCAGTATCCAGAAGGGATGCTTTCTATTAGAAGTCCCTGCCTGGATGTCCCAAATTCGGTGTGAGGGTTATAACTCTTCTCAGGAGCCACTGAAGAAAGGGAGAAGGAAGCAGGAGCAGTAAGAAAAGAGCAGAGAGGGAGAACAAAATCTGTGAACTACAGCAGAATCCAAGGCAGCTCTGAATCCAACAGCTGACAAAGCAAAGGGTCACCATAAGACCAGATGGGATCCAATTCATACCATCCCCTTGCAGATGCAAAGTTTTCTCTGTGATTTTGCTATTGGGTCTTGACTGTCCCTGAGTTGACATTACCAAATTATGGAAATTCAAGAAGGAGTTGGGAACAAGTTAGAGTCAATTTATATCCAATTAGGTTTCCCTTCAAATCCAAAGTTCCATCAAGTCCATATTTTAATAAAATCCAAATTAGGCCCCAATTCCCAAATGCCATCCTCTCCAACCCAAGTTACTGAGCCAGACTGCACTTGCTCAACCCATCATCTAACTGGAAGAAGCTGGAAATGAACTCAGAGATTCATAGATTTAGAAAGAGCTTTAGGACTCACTGACCCATTCCATGGACCTCATTGGTGAAGTGGATAGAATGCTAGCCTTGGAAGGAGGAAAACCTGAGTTCAAATCTCCCATCAAAAACTTGCTAGCTGGGGGCAGCAGTGGATAGGGCACCAGCCTCGAAGTCAGGAGGGCCTGACAAATCTAGCCTCAGACACTTAACATTTCCTCGCTGTGTGACCCTGGGCAAGTCATTCAACTCCAATTGCCTCAGCAAAAAAAAAATTGCTATCTGGGTAAGTCATTTTGACTCAGTTTCCTGATCTATAAAATGGAGCTAATAATAGCATCTACCAGAATGAGATGATGCACATAAAACACTTTGCAAACCTTAAAGATTTCTATAAGTGATAACTATTGTTATTATTATTGTTGAGATAAATGTTAGAGTTAAGACTCATACACAGTGCTTTTTCTCCTAGCTCATGTTCACTTCCATCCAACCTTCTCATTTTACAGAAAGGAAATTTAAGGCCCAGAGAGTTTAAGTGACTTTCCCATAATGAAAGAGGAAGTAATAAACAGAATTCAGATCTTCTTAGTCTTTCCACTATATTGTAAGTTGCCTAACAGTAAATGGCAGAGTCAGAACTGGAACCCAGACCCAGAGTCTCAGATTCCAAAGGTCAGCATTCTGACCACTAGGAGTAGGGTAGTTAAAAGTAGCCTCTTGCTTTTAATATGGAGGGGATTACTGGAGGGGTAAACAAGTCTGAAGGATTTAGGGGTGACTACCTTATTTCTGTCTCCATATTAACATCCTTTAGCATAATGCTCTTACCTCCCATTATGAGATTCCAAATTGATGTTGACAGTTTTATGGAGCCTTTCATCTTGATTGTGTTTGTAGAGTTGGACAAATATGTCTTGACATTGAGGTGAAGGATGGAGACCACAGCAGAGGGAGCCAACCTTGCCTTCCAAAAGAGACTTTCCAATTGGGAGGGAGGCAACAAGGGAAAAGGGAATGGTTCTTAAGGTTTTGGACAGAAGGGACAAGGGAGATTTCCTAAGTAGAAGAATAATACTCATTTCTAGGATTACAAAGTACTTTCTTCATAAGGAACATATTTCAAGTATTATTAATCTCATTTTAAAGGCAAAAAATAATGAAAATGAAATGAATAAAAACACTTTGCCTACAATAAATCATTCAGTTAACAAGCATTTATGAAATGTCTATGTGCCAGATACTGTGCTAAGCACTGAAGACATTCACGTAAACCCCTAAATGAGGCAATCATTGCCTATAATAAGCTTATGTTCAAAAGGAGACAAAATGGAGGCTTGAAAATGAGGGGCAGCTAGTTGGCCCAATGGATAGAGCACCAGCCTTAAGTCCTAAATTCAAATCCAACTTCAGATACTTACCATTTACTAACTTACTAACTTAACAACTTACTAACTGACCCTGGGTAAGTCACTTAACTAAAGAAGGAAGGAAGGAAGGAAGGAAGGAAGGAAGGAAGGAAGGAAGGAA
>JAJPUD010000120.1:534620-568653 GCA_023553655.1 Myrmecobius fasciatus | reverse complement strand
AAATCCAGTCTCATCTACTTAATAGCTGTGTGACCCTGGGCAAGTCACCTCACCCTGTTTGACTCAGTTTCCTCATCTGTCAAATGAGCTGGAGAAGGAATCTATCTCAGTATTTTTGCCAAGGAAACCAAATAGGTGAGGAGACTGAGATGCAGAGAGGAAATATGACTTACCTAGTGTCATACAACTAGTAAATATCTATGGTGAGATCTAAATTCAAGTGTGACTCCAATGGTGTAGGGTAAGCTAAACTGCTTTACAAACCTTGAAGTTTACTGTGTTGGCTATTTTTATTAACCCAAACATCTTTCTGGTATCTATGAATTTTTATTGTGATCTTTTGTTTTGAAAATACCTACATATGTACCTACCCTCCTCCTCCTAGAGAGACATCCCTTACAATAACAAAAAAAAAGAAATGAAAATATAGTAAAAACAAATTAAACAAAATATCTAATATTATAATACAATATTCTGCAGCTATAGCCTTTCACCCTCTGAAAAGAATGGGGGAGGGTATATCAAGCTTCAATCCATTTATTTTTATTCTTAAAATCTCTTTTTCAGATTTCCTGATTCATTCTTGCTCCTGAGGAGAAACATCCAGGATTTCTTGTGCACACACACGCGCGCGCGCACACACACACACACACACACACACACGTATGGTTTTAGCCTAATGATCTGTGGGAATGACATACATTCAGATGGACAGCAGCAAGATTACTGTCAGCCCCAAAAGGATAATGGACTTTGATTAACTACAGCACCGAGCAGAGTAGACCTGAGTCCTGATAGACACCCCTGTGCATCCCTCCTTCCTCTGGTCCTATAGAGAAAAAGCCCCCATGTCACACCCATATCATTATTGGTTATGGATGCACAGAATTAATAGGTCATTTGTACAAAATGGAACAGGAACAGAATCTCATTAATAATCCTAAATGGGCGGCAGAAGTCTGGATGGGAAGCCGAGTAGCTAGTGAGTGCAGACATCTTTAGCAGTACAAATAGGATGCACTCACATAATTAGCTCATCCATAATTTAACACTTCTGTTCGTATAAAGTTTGCACTCATTAGTCAAAATCACATCTCTCATAAATCCACAAGTTGTTTTAAACAAATTAGGTTTTTGCTCAAAGCTTTCTTTTCCTTGTAAAATGTGCCCTTGGTACATATGTCAGGAAACCAGGCTCTATTTGCAAAATGAATCGGAGCTGTTCCTATCACTGGGGTGCTGGGGTTTTCTGTTTTGGGAGGTGAAAGGGGGTGAGATATCGCTTCCTAAACTCCCCAGTCAAAATGACATTTTAGAGCTAGGGGATTTTACTACTAAGGGATATCTAATTCTGCCATGTTGAAATTCAAGATTCCTTCTTCAGCTCCAACTTCAACATTGTCTGCCACTAAAAGCAGTTGAATAGAGCATTGGACATAAAGTCAAGAAGCACTGAGTTCAAATCCAACCTCAAACACTCACCAATCATGTGATCTTGGGTAAATCATTTATTCTGTCTACCTAAATTTCCTCAACTGTAAAATGGAGGTGATAACATCTACCTCTCAAGGTTATTATGAAGATGTAAAAATGCTTAAGCTTGACACATAATAGGACTATATAAATCTTCCTACTAAAGGGAATCCAGTTCAGTGTCCTATCTGACTTTTTAGACTACATTAATCCATTGGATTGAAACAATGATGACCCCACTCCATATTCATCCCCTCTCACCTCCATTGGAACTACAGGTTTCTTTCTAATCAGCCTCCCTGTTAGCAGATTCTCCTTAATCTATTATATGCAGCTGCCAGTGACTTTCCTAAAACCCAGGTCTGATGCTGCTATCTCATCTCCACTCAATAAACTCCTATAGCTCCCAATTACCTCCAGAATCACAAATAAAATACTCTGCTGGACATTTAAACCTAGCCTTTATAATGTAGCTCCTTCCTAGCTTCCCAGTGTTCTTATACCTATATTTGCCATATTCTCAACAAGCTGTTTATACTATCCTATTTTGAGGCAGCTAGATATAGAAGCGGGTAGAGCACTGAGCCTAGACTCAGGACAATATGAGGTAAACCCAGACTCAGACACTTTGAGCAAATCACTTAATCTCTGCCTACCTCAGTTTCCTCAAGTTTAGAATGTTTCTTCCTCTTAAAATGGGGGAAATATCCATAATGGAATTCTCATTACTTTAGAGTTAACAAGGATCTCAGAAGCCATCATGAAAGAGCAAGAATTAGAATAACAATAATAATTATAATAGCTAACATAGAGTTTTAAGATTTTCACTGAGCAAACTAGGTGGTGCAGTAGATAGAGTCCTGGGCTTGGAGTTGGTAAGATTCATCTTCCTGAGTTCAAATCTGGCTTCAGATATTTATTAACTGGTTGAGGCTGAGCAAGTCACTGTTTGCCTGTTTCCTCATCTCTAAAATGAGCTGAAGAAGAAAATGGCAAACCACTACAATATATTTCCCAAGAAAACTCCAAATGGGCTCATAAAGAATCAGAAACAACTGCAAAATGACTAAACCACCAATGAAGATTTTTCAAAGCACTTTACAAACATTATACTATCTTTCCCAAGAGGTAAGTATGTTGTTGTTCCATTCTGAATAGGAGGAAACTGAGAGATACAGAGGTTGAGTGATTGATCACAGAGGTAATACGGAATTGATAGAAATGGATTTTAACTCAGATCTACCTACCTCTAAGCCCAGTCTATCTCTACCTACACTTTACTTAGCTGCCTTTATCACAACCTCCTTCTTTCACAGATAGGAAAACTGAGATCATGGGAATTTCAATGCTTTCCCAAGATCACACACATAATAAGCACTGAAGGCAGAATTTTAATCCAAGTCCTATGATTTCAGGGGCAGACCTCTTTCTACTAACCACAAATCTCTCAAGATATCTCGTGGTTCACAGGATAGACTTACTTCCTTAAATACTGTGCCTTAAAGACAAATCACTTTGACTCTCACTGATTGGCCAACAATAGGTACCAGGCTAAGTCCCAGCTGGTCATTCAGGGGCTCTAGTTGGCTCAGAGTAAATGTAAATAGCAATTCTTTCCATTTTGGCCAAAAATCCTCAGGGTCTTCCCCTCCTACATTAATTTTTGACTAGGTAAAAGAGGCATTCTCTGCCTCATTTCTTATCTAGCCTTAATCACTGAATGGACATTGCCTCAGTCAAACTGAGCCCTGTTAAAGACCTTAACTTAAAAAGTCAAGGTCTGCTACAGCATCCATCTGCACTCATTCTGATCTATATCTTGCCAATGGACCCAGATGGCTTTGGGGAAGAAAGTGAGGCTGGTGACTGCAAAGCCCTCTCTCATATAAACCCAATTCATTAGTTTGTCATGGCATCAACCCCCTGATGTCATGGTAGTCTTTCAGAACCAAAGAGAAACAACAAGAACAGCCAGCCTCACAGCATTGCTATAGGATCAAATAAGAATGGGACAAAATGTTTTAAATACTTTAAAGTACAATGTAAATATCAATCTTTGTTGTTATTATTGGAAGGAAGGAAAATGGACCTATAATTCTAGTCTCAATGTGGAGAGCTCCCTTTAATGAAACCCTCTATTGGCAACTGTCTATTAATTAACTTACAGTCTTAAAGACTTGGCTGAGTCACCGAGAGATAAAGTGTCTTTTTCAATATTATATAGCCTGTATATATCAGAGAAGAGACTTGAACATTGCTTTTCCTGATTCCAAGATCAACTCCTAGCTATTTTGCCATGTCACCTATCATCAATATCATATTATCATCACCATCTTCATTACCATTATCATTTTTACCACCATCATCTTCCTATCAATTAAAGCTGTCCCCAAGTGAAATGGGCACCTGGGAAGGTGGTTGTTTCCCAATCTTTGAAGGCTTCAAGAAGAGGTTGAATGACAAATCTGTCTGGTATGTTATTGTGATGAGTCTCTTCATGTACAAGTGGGACTAGATGGTCATTGAGCTCCTTTCCAGCTCTCATATTCTGTGATTCTATGAATCACTATCAACCCTTTATTATGTGTCAGAAAGATGCTAGGTGCTTAATAAATATTTCATGAATGAAAGAATGAAATATGGGATATTATTTTTGCACTGCTGCTATTAATCATGGGAAAAGTCTTAAGATCATAAAGTCCTATCCGCCCCCCAAAAAAGTATGACAGTTTTCACTGATGAATGTAAGTAACTTTAATGAAGAAAACTTCTGGATTCCAACTCCAAGAGAGACAGACAGAGCAATAAAGATAGAGAAAGAGTTCCTTGGGCAAAAAATGAGTGGATGTTGTGTCAAGAGTCATGTTAAATGCAGTCATCTATTCACTGTGTCTAGGAGAAGATGGCTCAAACCCCAGCCCTCAGAGTGTGGAGGGAGGCATCTTGGTCATTAATAAGCAATCTGAATGATCAATCTCCACTTTTTATATCAGAAGGAGAAATAAACTGCTAGGAGATTGCAAAACATATAAAAGGAATTATGTATGCTTAACCTAGGAAAGGAATATTTAGGCAGGGACATGAGCTTTCTCCTTTTTATTTGAAGGATGGTCATATAAAAGATGTATGGTGATTATTCTGTCTGAACTTACAGGGCAGAGTGAGAAATAATAAGTGCATGTTCCTAAAAAGTCTTGATGTCAGGAAAAACTTCCTAATGATTAGAGGGATCCCAAAATGCAATGGGCTTCCTTAGGAAGTAGAGAGCTTCCCCTTTACAGATACCTTCAAGATGTATGGCCAATAATTGAAAAATGTTCTAGAAGAAGTATTTATTTAGGTTCAGTTTAAACTATTCTGCCTATTCTGAGTCCATGAGCTTCTCTCCTTTCCTGTGAATACAATTAGCTGCCCAGTCTGGCAGATGTTTCTCTCTGTAGAGAGCCTGCTCATTTCCTGCCATGGTATAATAACCCCCTTGCATCTAAGGAGCCTTTTCAGCTCAGAAAATGGGTTCCTGCCAGAAGAAGATAGGTAAATCCCATACCAAGGTATGAGGATGTTTCCTTCATGGTCCATTTCTTCAGCAAGCATTGAAGATCAACTTTTCTCTGCAGATGATCGAGTGCTCTGTCTTATGAATTAGAATAACCAGCCTTCTCTGATGGCTAAAGCTTGGTGCCAAGTAGAACAGAACAACCTAGAAATCCAGCCAAGTAGCTTAACCCCTTGCCTCTGAGCAGGACTGGAACTTTGGTAGCTAATGATAGCTAATGATCTCTAAGTCATTGCCTCATTAAGCCTCATAGAACTTCAACTCTTTGTAATCCCATTGGTGCTTTCTTAGCAACAAATCTGAAGTAATTTGCCACTGCCTTCCCAACTCATTTTACAGATGAGGAAACTGAGGCAAAGAGAATTTTAATGACTTCTCCAGAATCACACAGTTTATAAGTGTCTGAGGTTGGATTTGAACTCACTATAAGTTCTTCTAACACTAGGTCCAGCATTCTATCCACTGAGCCATTTAGTTGCCCAGGTTCAAATCTAGCTTCTGTCATTTATTTTGACATTGACTTTGGACAAGCCAGTTGACCTGTAGAAATCTCTGAATTTTTTCACCTGTGGAGTGGGATATCACACTTAAAATAGTATCTACAAGATACAACAGGTTGTAAGGGCTAAATAAGATAACATACATAAATGTCAATAATTATTATCATAATTTTTATTGATGCATTTTTACATCCCTTTCATTTCCTAATGTGTTTCCCCTACCCTGACATACACAGCACCTTAGAGAACCATCCCTTACAGCAAAGAATTTAAAAAGAAAGAGGAAAAAAAGTCCAGCAAAAATAACAACACATTAACCAAGTCCAACATTATATTAAATAGTCCATTCTCCTAGTCTTCCACCTCTTCAAAGAAGAGAGAGAGGTTCAGTTATTATTTCCCTAACTGGCTGTCCATTCCAGAGACTAACAACCCTTTCTTCTAAGGAAAGCCCTTCCTTATTTGTAAACCAAAGTTTCCTATTACCCTGCTAGTCCACTTCCTCTAGGCTGACTTGCCATAGGAGACTCCAATCTTCTCTCTACAATTTTTTCCATGACCCCAAAACACTGTAAATGGGATAATTAGCACCTGGCCCTCCCTGATGTCCCAAATTAGGTTTCTTCATTAGTTTCTGTACCTCAATCCTTAAGGATCCTTAAAACCTCAGCCCTACACCTACACAGAAGTATCTTGGGTCTGAATAATGATTTGGGGGAGATAAAAATTCTACTTAAGTGTCTCTGGGTCTGTACTGGAGACATTCCACCCATGACGTCACCTTTGGGGCTAATAGGAGGTTTTCATTTGCTGGTGTCACGGCAGTCAGCCAAGGGCAGAAGAACCCTGCAATTTGTTGGGCTGTGTGAGGGATTAATGGATTATGATTGTACAGTTCTTACATCCACTTTGTTTTAATTGTTGTCACTGCTAATGAGGGGTTTCTTTGGAGTGTGTGTAACTGTTTGAGGCTGTGATGTCCCAATATCACAGAACCTTCATTGCTGTGCTTAAGCAGTAATTGCCCTGAATGCTAGAAAGCTTTCTCCAACCTCTCTTCCCAAAGGCTTTAGGCCCCAGATCCCTTCTTCAGAACAGATGTATCCAAGTTGTGCCCCATCCAGAATTATCTGGGTGAGTTTTAAATCATGCCTAAGAAATAGGATCAATAGCCTTCTTTGCACAGAGTATTTTTTTAAAAAATCAAAGCATTAGAAAATCCCAACACATGGCAACAAGATACTCAATTCATCCTTTACAGAACTTAATGGAGATGTTCTTAAATGGGAGTTTGTGAACTTCTTTTAAAAATATTTTTAAAAAATATATATATTTTAACAACTGTATTTTTATGTAACCAAATTCCTTTGTAGTTATAAGTTTATTTTATGTATTTAAAGACATTATTGTGAGAAGGGGTCTTTAGGTTTTTCCAGATTACCAATGGAATCCACGATGTCAAGGAGGGTTAACAACCCCAACTCTAATATAAGCAACTAGTCATTAACTCAAGGAATGGAAGCAAAAGATACAGTTCTAAATGGAGACTTGATAATGACATCCTGAATAATGAGTGGGTCAAAGAATAAATCATAAAAACAAGTAGTAACAATGTGAAAGATAATGATAATGATGGACCAATAACAGCATTTCTGGGATGTGATTAAAAATAGTACTCCAAAGAAAAATGATCTCTGAGTACATACATTTGCTAAGTTAAAAAAAACCTGAACATTGATGAATTGCAATTTTAAAATTAAAAATTCAACAAATAATGTGTAGTGTTACATAATGGAGAAAATGCTAGACATAAAATTAGGAAGCACTATGTTTGAATCCTGCCTCAGAAACTTGCTAGCTGTATGATACTGGACAAATGATTTCACTTCTCTGGGACTCAGTTTCCCTCTCTATAAAATGAAGAGGGTGACTGAGTAATTTCTGAGGATCTTTCTTTCTCTAAATCTGTGATCTAAGGAAATGAACAAATGTAAAATAAATCCCAAAGAAAAAAACTTAGCAGTTAGAGGAAAAATAGATAAATTAGAAACCAAAAAGGCGTCCAAGACCAAAAATAAAAAAAAAAATTAAAGCAGATTCTTTGAAAAGATTAACAAAATTGGCACACTTTTAGATAACAATTAAAAAGAGAAGGAAAATCAAATTTCCCAAATTAAGAGAATGAAAATATGATTTCATTAGGGGAAACCTGATTTTGTACATGGAAGATGTAGTTCTGCTTCTTATGATCTACATGTGACCTAATTCTCACCTCTGGCTCCAGGAACTTGTAGCATTCCCAGAAGCCACGGCACAGTACAACCATCTAAGCACACAGACTAAACCAGATGGAGGGTATCTGATGGGCCACAGACCCATCACTGAATTAAGAGGATGTTTACCCCCAGCATGTGAAAACTTCCCCCATAAAATGAGCATATAAAAACAGTTTGTTCCAACGCCATGAGGGCAACTGAAACAGGCTTTGTAGAGCATTTAAAGCTTGATCTGGCATCAAAGGTATCGGTGTCAGCCACTGCATCCCAGGACATCACAGGTCATTGACTTTTGCCCTGCCATTGAATTCAATGACTGTGGAAGAGAAAGACTGATGAATTTCTGCAACTCTTCCTCATTCAAATATATTTCATATATGAGTCATGTCCTTTTTGAAAATTAAGGACAAATAACAACTATATGACTATTTCCTCTCTGTGTTTTAATTTCCTTATTTCCTTAATTTCCATATGATCTCTTCTAGCTCTAAATCTATGGTCCTGAGATAGTACTTTTGAAATGAGGTTTTGACCTCTAGACAGTGTTCTATATTATCAGCCAATCCTTCCATAGTAAATGGACAGCTCCTTTTATTTCAACACACAATTTCCAAATGCCAGGAGAGAATGATTTTCAAATTACATCTGGCTCTTTTTTTGATGGGAATGCTCAAGTGATCCTGATGAGAACACATCAGGAGAAGACAGTAATCAGTCTTATGATTTTAAGCAGGTCACTCCAACTCTATCCTCAGTTTCTCCATCTATAAAATGGAAGAAAAGATTGGATACCTTTATTTCTTTTTTTTTTTTTGCTTTTTGCTGAGGCAATTGAGGTTAAGTGACTTGCCCAGGGTCACATAGCTAGGGAATGTTAAGTGTCTGAGACCAGATTTGAACTCAAGTCTTCCTGACTTCAGGGCTGGTGTTCTATCCACTGTGCCACCTAGCTGCCCCAGGATACCTTTATTTCTAAAACTATGATCTTATGAAACAGCATGGAACAGAGAGAAAGAGCAATGGACCTAGTTTGAAACCCCTTTAACATCATATCCTATGTCCCATCCACTTTAAACATATCAGAGGTGTGCTCAAGCCAACTCAAATTGATTTAAGGGAGCCAGTTTTCAAATTTGGCTGTGAGTATTTATATCTCAGAAATCAGCAAAGGTTACAAACTGGCTCTTGATTGATTGTTTGGTGGTTGTCTAACTTCAAGAAGGTGATGGAAAAAATGTTGATAAAACAGCTTAAACTTATGTCTATTGTGTATAGATTTTTCTCTTTTTTGGAGAGCCAGTTATTAACATTTACATGTTTAATTGACATGTATAGGATCTTCCTTCGTTCTACAATGTATCTTGGTACTAATATCAGAACAATATGTAGCAGTGCTTTAAATTGTGTAAGGCACTTTACAAATATTAGCATATTTTATGCTCACAATAACTCTGAGAGACAGGTGCTCCCTGTCCCCATTTTTCAGATGAGAAAATTGAGTCAGACAGAAGTTAAGTGATCTAACTTTGCGTTATGTCTGAGAACAGATTTGAACTTGCATCAGTGCTCTATATACTTTAACACTTAGCTGCTATCATCCTTTGGGACAATATTTAATGTTCCCTTTAATCTCATTTTCTAGTTGCCTTCTAACCCTGGAGTCTTCTTCAAATCTGTTAGGAAGGTGTGAATTGAAGCTCTTTCCTTTTCAGCATACCTACTCCCACCTTCTGGCCCTGTAATTCTGTTTAAGAAAGACCATAGTCTCCTTGGATAGCAGTGACTCCAACTTAAGTGCTTTTCTCTTCTCTCATTCTAGCTATCTTCTTGCTACTAGTTTGTAAAAATCATTTGTCATTTTTATTATTATTCCCACTTACATGTTTAGTAAATATTTGGATAGCATTTTGCATTTCCAAAGGGCTTTTCCAGCATTTGTAGTCATTATCCTGTCATATCTTTGAGAAGAATCTCTGTGACTGTCTCCATTTATCTAATGGAAATTGAAGCAGATAAGTCTGAGTACTTACAGGAAACTGTAGGATTAGAACCCAGAGTCCTATTAGTTGTTTTTTTTTTTTAAACTTTTCCCTGCATTCTTCTAAGTTTTGTAAATTCTCCTGAGTTACTTGATTACTTCGGATAATAAATCAGAAATGAGCCAGGAGAATTGGTGCAAAGAGACAGTGTGGAAAGGAGCATTGAATTTGGGATCTGAGGACCTGGATTCAAATTCAATCCCTGTCCCTTATTATCTGACCTTGGACCCCCCTCTATGATCCAAGTTTCTTCATTTGTCCAGTGAGGGAATTGAAAGAGATGATTTTTGAGAACTCAACCAGCTCTAAATTTATGATCCTCTGAACTTTGATGTCATAAAAAAGCAAATTTTAATTTGATAATAGGAAAACTTCCTAATAATTAGTGATGTCCCAAAGTAGAATGGGCTACCTTTAAAAATGATAGGTTCCCTCACCTTGCACATCTTCAAATAGGGCTGGATTCTCACTTCCAACTATATATATATATATATGTATATAGTAAATATTTCTTGCTTAGAAATGGATTTGACTAGATACTAGCCAATGAAGCGCCTTGCAACTCCCCCCCCAAAAAAAGTGATTGTGTGACTCAAAATACAAGAACAAAGTTCATGGATGAAACTATTCCTGGCTCATCTCAAACAAGAAAACTGTCTCGCATAGAGGAAAACATTTGAATATGAAGATAATCAATAGGAATCTTCACCAACCAGCCCATAGCCACAACTCCACCAAGTATCAGCACCCCATCTGTGGACAGATCCCTGCTCTAATGCTCTAACTTCCCCCTTTCTGTCACTCTTCATAACTGCTACCTCCCAGCTCTTATTTTTATCTTGTTCTCAGCTGCCAGGGCATATGACTCAAGAGGTTAAAAAAGCTAAATGGGAGTTAACATTTGTTATTTCAGGCAGGCCTGGTGTTAACTCACTATATCACATTTCCCACAGGGTCAATATCATCATAGATAGAGGGAAGTTCCAGGGTCCAGTTTTATATATTCCATCCCCTACTCAGACAGGAACAAAATGTCCACTACAATTCAAATAAAAAACAAGTTGCATCATTCTGATTATTCATTAGTCCAATGAGTACTTTATTCAATAACCTCTGTGGGGTCAGGTCTAACACTGGGAGCTGAGGATTAAAAAATTACAACAAAAAATAATTTCTTTACTCAATGAGCTTGCAGTCCAGTTGGGGAGACAAGGCAAACTCAAAGAATATCATTCACCTAGAGGACTCTCTTCAACAATAAAGACCTTAGCCAATTCCATTCAATTTAGCAAACACTTATTAAGCACCTACAGTGTGTCAAGCACCATGAAAGGTACTAAAAAACAAAAAATGAACCAATCTCTACTCTCAAAGAGTTTATATCTTATTGTCTTTGTATCATAGAATCACAAATTAATCAATGACCATTTATTAAACACATACTATATATCACAGAATCACAAATTAATCAATGACCATTTATTAAACACATACTATGTGTCAGACACTGTACTAAGGTCTGAGGTTATAACAAAGAATGAAAGATTCTCAAACTCAAGGAATTTACATTCCAGTAGAGAAGATGACAATGATAGATTAAATAGATAGGTAGATAGGTGACTAGATAGATAGAGATAGAGAAAAGAGACCGATGAAAGAGACAAAGACAGAGACAGAGAGGAAGAAAAAGAGAGAGAGAAGAATAAGAGAGAAACAGAGAGAGAAAGAGAGAGAGAGAGAGAGAGAGAGAGAGAGAGAGAGAGAGAGAGAGAGAGAGAGAGAGAGATCATTATGGTATCTGAGTTGGAAGTGGCCTCCCAGTCCAGGTAATCCAAGCTATACATCAAACAGAATCCCTCTTTATAATACATCTGACCAGTGGCTATTCAACCTCTGCTTGGAGAGCTCCTATAAAAGGAAACCCACCTTCTGCCAAACAGCCCATTGTACTTTAGAATAGCTCTAAATGCTGAAAGTTTCCTGTCATCAAACCTAAAATTGCTTCTTTAACCTCCCATCCTTTTGTTCTAGTTGTGTTCTCTGGGGTCAGAAAGAGTGAATCAAATTCTTTCCCCACATAGTTAACTCATAACATTTTTGAAAACATTTCTTGGGACTTCCCTGACTCTTCATTACTCTTGGCAAAGCACCCTCAATTTCTTCCTTTAGCAATGTCTTTAAGCTCCTTCAGTCTATGTTGAATAATCTACAACTTCTTATATGTCATTTTACACTGTTCTATGACCTTTGTGTGTGAACCTTGTTTCTCCAACAGTGAAGATTCTTCTTCTGTGAGTACCCACTGACCCAAGTAGACTTTAGGTCTGACTTTTTTGGTCTGCATCTCTCCCCATGCAGTGGCAAACCCAAATCAATCTTCATCAAGGATGGAAATGTGAAAAGGTGAGAAGATAGAAGGGGCTGAGTTGAAGCTAAAAAATGAAGATTTGTCACAACCTTGTATATAGACTCATAGACCTAGAGTTGGACCTTTAGATTCCATCATGTCCAATGTTTTCATGTTACAGGAAAGAATCTGAGACTCAGAGAAATTAAATTATTTTTCTATAACCTATCTACCTTATTAAGTGACTTGCCTAGGATCACACAGCTGGCTAATGACATGCCCAAATAAAAAAATAAATAAATAAATAAAAACATGCTCTATGAATGAAGCAGAATTGCCGTAGCTCAAAAGAAATGTGAGATGTGCACATTTTAAACAATCTCTACTCCAAATGTCTACATGGATTATTTGTGCCAAAACTGATAAAGTCTTTTGAGCTCATGGTCTGATCAGCCACAATTGGGCACTCTGTATAGACTCCAATACAGAGATGTTATTTTGGTCCTCTTTGGACACAAAAGACAACAACCAATCAATCAATTTCACTTTAATTATTCAAAGGCCCCATCATCCTCATAGCTATTCAGACACATAATCTAAGTGTCATCCTTGACTCCTTCCTCTCCCTCACCACCCATTTAATCTGCTTCTAAATCATATCAATTCCATCCTGGCTGTATTTCTTTCATACATCCTCTTCTTTCCTTTGACACTGGTTCAAGCCTTCCTCACTTCATGGATGACCTTCCTTGATCATCACAATAGTCTTTTGGTTGGTTCCCTGTCTCAAGTCTCTCCTTGACTCAAGTCCATACTCTATTCAACTATCAAAATTATCTTCTTAAGGTATAAATTTGACTACGTAACACACATATTCAATATATTCCAGCAATACCTCATTACCTCCAGGATCAAATATGAAATTTTCTGTTTGGCCCTTTCAAACATAACCTGGTTCTTTCCTACCTTTCCAATTCTCATATACTTTACTCTACCATACTCTAAAATCCAGAAACAGTGGCTTTTTGCTGTTCTTCAAACAAATTACTCTAACTCCTTACTCTCATTTTCTTTCACTGGCTCTGCTTGAAATGTGAAATTCTCTCCCTTCTCAATTCCACCACCTTGTTTGCCTGGATTCCTTCCAGTCTCAGTTGAAATCCCATCATTCACAGGAAACTTTTCTCAATGCTCCTTAATGGTAGTGGCTTTCTTCTGAGATTATCTCCAATTTATCCTGTATAATTCTGGTTTGTCCATAATTGTTTTCATGCCCTCTCTCCCATTAGACTGGTTTTTCCAAGAGCATGAACTGTTTTTCCTTGTCTTGAATTCTCAGTTCTTAGCAGAATAGGTGGGCCACAATAAGCACTTAATAAGTACCTTTTTGATTTACTTTAGTAAGCAGCTGAAATAGGGTTTGAATTTCATAAGTTGAGATCTAATGTGCTATCCAAGCTGTCTCTTACTGTGTATAGCTTACTAACACCAAAAAAAATCGAGTAGGCTGAAGAACTGTGATAAGAGCAGATCCCCAGGAGATTTCTCTATAGAAAACCTAGGAAGGTTCATATTTGACAAGACCTATTTATACAATGACTGTGGTGATTATTGGCCACCATAAAAGGATGTCACAACCTTGTGCACAGGGTTATAGGTTCACACTTAGAGCTGGAAAGTCCATTTCTCCCCAGAGACCAACTTCATCATTTTACAGGTGAGTAAACAGGCACAGAGAAATTAAGTGATCTGTCCCTTACCATACAGCTTGCATCTATCTGAAGCAGGATCATAGATTCATAGCTTTGGAACTGTAAAATACTTAAAGGGATCTCACTTACCATCTCATTTTACAGATATAAGAATGAAGACTTGGAGTGCTAAGGAAATTGTCCAGTGTCAGTCAATAAACATACATGAAGCACTTAACATGGCCAGGCATTCATCTAAGTCCTAAATATAGTAAGACAAAAACACTCCCAAAACAGAGGATTAAATATGAGATTTTATTGTTCAGTCATTTTCAGTTGCGTCCAACTCTTTATGACTCTTATTTGGGGTTTTCTTGGCAAAGATTCTGGAGCAGTTTGTCATTTCCTTCTCCAGTTCATTTGACAGATGAAGAAACTGAGGCAAACAGGGTGAAGTGACTTTCCCAGGGTCACACAGCTAGTAAGTATCTCAGGCCAGATTTGAACTCAGGAAGATGAGCCTTTCTGATTCTCAGCCTATCACTCTATTCACCGTGCTACTAAGGTGCCCCCAAGATATGAAATATAAATGAGATATAGAAGAAATAGGTAATTACTGTAATTTATTGGGTAGAAAAATAACAGATTGTACTTTAGTAAGATCTTTGGAGTGATGAGAGACAGGGCTGATGGCCTTCCAGCTAATGAGCTCAAGTGGAGAAGAGGGAATGAAGTGATCTAAGGCTGAAGAAATCAGGGTTTTAATTCAGTTCAGTAATTGATGAGAAGATGGATTTCAGTGGAAGAGTTCTGGGTTTTCCTGACTCCAAGCCCAGCATTCTATCCACCATGTAGCTGCTTATCTATTTTTCTATGAACAAGGAATTCAAAATGTAAAGAATATGACCTAGGCATATAATGAAGCTGGAGTTGCTTGAGATGGACTAGAAAATTTAGGGTTCATTTAAAAGCAGAAATTTGCTCATTAGTGTTGGAATTTATAATCACAATGTTAATAGCCAACATTTACATCCATTATTTCATTTGATCTTTACTGCCTCCTATTTAAAAAAAAGTCCTATAAGGTAGACACTACAAGTTTCATTATCTCCTTTTTATAGATGAAGAAACTGAGGCTTGGGGCAGCTAGCGCAGTGGATAGAGCACCAGCTCTGAAGTCAGGACTACCTGAGTTCAAATCTGATCTCAGACACTTAACATTCCCTAGCTGTGTGACCCTGGGCAAGTCACTTAACCCCAATTGCCTCAGAAAAAAAAAACCGAAACTGAGGCTCAAAGAATTAAAGTCACTTACCCATGGTCTTAAAATGAGTCCCAAATCAATTCTGACTTCAAGAACCTGCTAATCTTGCCCTCTCTCATTCATTTACTCCATTGGGAGTAAAAGTATTGGGAAAGACATTGGGAAAGTACAGACTAGACAAGATACAATCTGTGAGTGAATCAGTGAGTGATTCCTTGAGTCCATTCATAAATAGATGGATGGATGGACATTAGCAGAAATAAATGCCATACAATCGTAAATTTAGGAATTTAAGGGTCTTATGAAATCATCTAGTCTATCACTTTCATTTTAGAGTTGAGGAAACAGTCCCAGATAAGAGAAATGACATGCCCAATATTATACAGAGAGTAATTGAGTCAGGATTTGAATCCAAGTCTTCTGTTTTCAAATTCAGTTTTTTGCACTGCATTTTAGACACCATGCCTTGGATTTATTTCTTTTTTAGCTTTTTAAAAATATATTCATAGATAAGTTTTCGACATTCACCTCTGCAAAATCTTGTATTCCAATTTTTTCTCCCTCCCTTTCCCCACTCTCTCCCTTAGATAGCAAGTAATCCAATACATGCTAACCATGTGCAATTCTTCTCTACATATTTCCACAATTAACATGCTGCACAAGAAAAATCAAATCAAAAAGGGGAAAAATGAGAAAGAAAACAAAAAGTGAGTAAATAACAACAAAAAAGGTGAAAATACTATGTTGTGATCATGTGGGGACATTCAGTCCCCATAATCTTTCTGGATGGAGATGGCTCTCTCCATCATGTCTATTGGAACCACTTCCTATTGTTCAGCGATGAAGATAGTCATATACATTCAGAGAGAGGCCTGTGGGAACTGAGTGTGGACCACAACACAACATTTTAACACTTTCTGTGAATATTTCCCTGCATTTTGTTTTCCTTCTTAGGTTGGGTTTTTTTTTCTCTCTAGATCTGATGTTTCTTGTACAATATATGTATACATATCTATACAGTTATTTTACTGTATAGGTATGTATACATATATTGGATTTGTCATATAATTTAACATATTTAGCATGTATTAGATTACCTGTCATCTAGGGGTGGGGTGGGGGGAAGGAGGGGAACAGCTTAGAAAAAAAAAGTTTTACAAAAGTCAATGTAGAAAAATCACTCATATGTTCTGTAAATAAAAAGCTTTTAATAAAAAAAAGTCAATTGGAATTGGCCTAAATCACCTCATTGTTGAAAAGAGCCACATCAGGCCTTGGATTTATTTCAAGATAACTAGCTAGCTATTTTTGATTGACTTCTTTTTTATTTCTATAGCCATATTTGTTCCATCCTTAGTATTGAACCAGGAGTAAGTGAGTGAATTAATCTGAAGTGGATTATTTCTGCCCTGCCCTCAAGAGTTTCAGTCTGGAAAAGAATAGAAAAGACTAGCAACTCTGGTGTGATGACTGTCAAGCCCTTTTCAGAGCTGCTTATTCATCTTTGGTATCCTCCTGGCGCTTAACTCTCAACTGTGGCTTCAAGAAGCTGTAGTATCCACAGTAGCCACATTATGGTAAACTCTCTCAAAAAACAGATTTAACCAGGTTGAGAGTACCTGATGGACCACAAAGCCATCAGTGAGTTAGGGGGTGTCTACCCCAAGCAAGTGAAGATATCCCCCAGTGGAATAGGTGGATGAGAACAATTTGTTACAATGGCCATGAAGATCGATGAAGCAGAAGCCATGGAGCACTTAGAGCTTGCTCTGTCATCTGGATGTCAAGATCATCTCCTATATCCCAAGCCATCACCAGTCATCTTGACTTTTGTCTTGCCTCTGAACCTTGATGAATCTGGAAGAAAGAGTGAAGTTGATGACTTTTGCGTCTCATTTAAATCCAATTCACACATGAGTCAGGATATCATCCTATGAGATCATTGATCCTCTTCAGAAATGAAGGAGAAACAATGGCCTTTTCTATCTCTCTTCCATGAGGAGTCTATTTAGATCAGAGTCAGAGAATTCCCAATCTTTAGAACCAGAAATCATTGGCAATCCAGTCCAACCCACTGCTGAACAAAAATCTCATCAACATACATAAGTGATCGTCAAAGACTGGCATGGAGTTCTGAAGGGATATGTCTCCAGAGGCAGCCCTCTCTATGTTTGGATGTTTATTTACTTAAACTGTAATCACACTTAAATCTACCTTTCCATTTTTCACCCAATTTCACCTAGTTCTGCCCTCTGGAGCCAAGCAAAACATAGTATATCTTGTTTTCATACAAAAGCTTTTTAATAATGAAAGAAAGCTTCTCTTCTTCATGTTACAGTTCCCAGTTTCCTCAAAAGAGTTAAATACAAGAGAATTTGACACGACCTTTTAGGACATAAGATGCAGAGGGAGAACTGAAGCACTAACACATGATAAAGTAGAACTATAAACTGAATTTGGGATCAAGGAGAAGAGTTTGAATTCTGACTCAGACTTCTACTAGCTGGGTACCCAGAACAAATTATTTCATCTCTCTGTGTCTTTATTTTCTTATCTGTAAAATGAGGGGATGTATTCAATGACCTCAAGGTCATTTCCAGCTCTTAATCTACAATAATATGGTCCTATAATTATTTTGCCTTGGGCAAGGGAGACCATGCCAGTAGAGAAAGGATGGGGGAGGAAGAAGGCAGAATCCCATGTGACAAATGATATTGAGGAAGGGGGAGTGTATTTCTGGGATGAGCCTACCTCTGTAGCACAGCACATTGCAGAAGGTGTTGAGGTACTGTTGCCTGCTCCTCATTACAGTTATCACTGCGTATGATCAATGCTAAATCATGTGATCCTTCCTAAAAGTATCAAAGGGGTCCAGAGAAGAGAGAAGTGATGGGGATTGGAGTACCAAAGGAAGATTTCAGGAACAAATGGAACTTTCTGTCTGGGGATGGGTCCATTGAGCCTGACTTTGTGTTAGATATATGAGAGTCATATATAAAAGATACGGACATCCAAACACAGGATCAAGAGTGGAGTCAGTTGATTGAGCTATGGACAGAGGTGAACCACATCTGGAGAAAGAGTTCATGAGCAGCTAAGTAGAGTGTTAGAAAATTGGAGCTGGAATCAGGAAGATATGAGTTCAAATCTGGCCTTGTACATTAATGTGTGACCCCCAGGTGAATTGTTTAACATCTGTTTGCCTCAATTTCCTTGACTATAAAATGGGGATAATAGCAGAACCTTCTCAGATAAAATTATTCTTTCTTCCAGTCATTGAAGTCCTATGACAAGACAAAAGTCAGGATGATTGTGATGGCTTGGGTGCATTGGATGACCTTGATATCTTTAAAGTCACACCAAGTTCTAAGTGCTCCACAGTATCTCCTTCATCTAGTTTCATGGCCATTGGAACAAATCATTCTCATCTATTCATTCCACTGAGGAAAATCTTCACATGTCCATTGAAGTAGACAGCTCCTTAAGTCACTGAGGTGAATTGGCTGAGGTTGATTATTACTTACCCTGGTTTAGTCCATCCACCAAGATATTTTTTTTCCTGAGGCAATTGGGGTTAAGTGACTTGCCCAGGGTCACACAACTAGGGAATGTTAAGTGTCTGAGATCAGATTTGAACTCAGGTCCTCCTCGCTTCAGGACTGGTGTTCTATCCACTGCGCCACCTAGCTGCCCCCAAGATATTTTTTCATTGCACATGCTATGTACCTTCTTTATGTCACAGGTGAGCATTGGGTGGATCAGGTAAACAACAAAGATGGAGGAGTAGCTCTAAAAGGGGCTTGGCAAAATCTCATACTAGAGTCCTTCCTGACTCTAGTCTTCCTGAACATGCCCTTTACCCTTCAAAATAATATGATCTAAAAAGAGTCATTGTAGAAAATAGGATTTGGACTTGAAGGATGGGTCCAAAGACACGTGGTGGTTGCTCACTTGAAGAATTAAAGAACATCAGAGCTGAAAGAGATCTTAAACTTAACCAACTTCCTAGAAGCAGCTAATTGATGCATAGAGAGAGCTCTGGACTGAAGTCAGGAAGATTCGAGTTAAAATATGACCTCAAACATTTACTAGCTGTATGATAATGAAGAAGTCATTTTCTTTATCTGCCTTGATTTCCTTAACTGTAAAATGTAGACAATAATAACACTTAACTCATAGGATTTATGTGAAGATAAAATAAGATAACAATGCTTTTCACTTAGTAGGCATTTAATAAATGCTCATTCAATTCCTATTGCTCTGTTCTCCTTCACCTTACTAAGTACAAACCTGAGACTCAGAAGGGGGAAGTGATTTGGCTAAAGCCACACAGCAAAAAAATTGACAGCCTTGAACTCAGATCTTCTGACTCCAAGTCCATCGTTTGTTCAAAATACCATATTACATACAACCTCCTCATCTCTTGGCCCATAATTCAGGGAGCTCATGGTCCTAAATCTTTCTTTTTTGCTTGAAGAGCTGCCTATAAAGGCCATGAAGGCACCCTAGCAGACGAAGATAAATAACCAGATGATGGGTATTTAAGTCCTAATGGAAAATGATAATTTGAAAAGTTATGTTTCAACCAGGCCCAGGTGATTTATACAGTCCCCTAATCAGAAACAAAATGTCTGTTTTCTACTTCAGGTTCTAACTAGTGAATATATTACAATAACTTTATTAAGAAAATCAATGCCCATCAATTCAATTTTCGAGTTAATTGCCTCACGAACACTGTACCGTAGAATGCCTGGCAGCTGCATTATGCCACTGATTTATTTGGGAAGGGGAGCAAATAAGTCATTTGCTGTTTTGTTTGTTTCTGCCAGGGAACAGAGGAAGTTGGGGAGAATTGTTGCCAGCTGCCACTATGCTAAAAGTTGACTGACCCAGACCAACTGAACCAGTGATTCTGGAGAAGGGGTAAGTCCAGTCATTGGTGAGAGTTATGGTGACATTGGCCTTCCAGTTGTTTCCCAAACTGATGGGTTTTGTATTCCAGTGTACAACAGGGATGTCACCCAACTTAATAAAGATTAAGGACTAGTGGTACCTGGGGACCTGCCAAGCAATCTCATAAATGTTTTTGATAAATGCCTCAGGGTCCCCTGCCAATGTCCTGTTCATTCATGCTTGGAAGACTCACTTATGCCTTTCTCCCATCTGGGACAACCCAGGGACAGAGATCAATGTGACACAGTGGAAGATTGAATTGACAGTCAGAGGTTCAAACCCCATCTTTATGACTTACTGCTTGTTTGGCTTTGGGCAATCCACTTTTCTTCTCTATCCCTCAGTTTGCCATTTGTAAAATTATGAATTCTAACATTATGACTTCTAAGGTGACTTCCAGCTGTCAAGCTATTATGGGGTTCTTGGGGTTTGAACTCAACCCTTGAACATGGCTTGGCTGCAATCTGAACATGCTGCATCTTTAAAAATTTCCAGACCAGGAGAGTCTCTTTTCTGTTGTTTTTAGGTGGTGAAAATCCCAGACAGTTCATCCACAACACAGGTGCCATTAACTGAACTGGATGGGAAATGGGATCCATTCCCTTCTTTCTCTTTTAGCTTAGTTTGGGGTCCCTGCTTGCTCTATTTGATTTGTTCTCCTCAATTTCAAGTGCATGTGGTAATCTCACAAGCCCAGGGAAATTGAGTCATGGAGCCAGGATGCCAGGTGAAATGTTATAGCTAATCACCTTGACAGGGAAGTCTTGAAAAACCAGAGTCCTTAGAATCTGAAGCAGGTGTAAACTTGAAACTTGAGACCGTGCTACAGGATGATGATGAAGAAGAAGAAAAAAGAGATAATGTGATAATAATGATGAAGATGATGATGACAATATTTATATTAATAGCTAGCTACTTACTGTGTAGTAGGCACTATTCTAAGCACTTTATAATTATCTTATTTCATCTTCACAGCAACCCTGGAAGGCAGTTGCTATTATTATCCTCATTTTCCAGTTCTGGACTCAAGCAAGCAGAGGTTAAGTGATGTTCCCAGGGTCACACAGCTGGTCATTGTTTAAGGCCAGATTGGAAGTTAGGATTTCCTGAGTCCGGGCCCTAATTCACTGCACTATCTAGTTGTCCCCATATAAGAACCAAGCTAAGTTATGGAGTTAAATCCCTTCCGTCCCCAAAAACTGAGGAGGTATGGAGATTGGAATTTAGCCCTATATATTGTGGAGTATATTTGGATATTCATTAATATGTTTTTGAAATAAATATTCATTTATAAGAACTAAGCTAACTGTTAGTTGATAAATGGAACTGAGATCCAGGGGAATTATACCCTATACTTTAGGAAACATCATGGGTGAGGTATGGAGACAAGGGAAAAGTATCAACACCTCCAAACCCCTTTAAATACTTTAAATGTCTCACCACATTGAAAACCTTTTACTACTTGGTTCCTTGCTATTTTTCTATTCTTTTCCCATACTCTTATTTGCAAATTGTATGGTCTAGTCATAGTGTTTTACTTACCGTTCCTCATATACAACAATCCATTTGGACATTTTATGTCCTTTACAGCTATTGGACAACTCTGGCAGAAGGATGAAATATAATGTAGCTGACCTTCAGGAAATGAGCCACAAGGCAATCAGTGGTACGTCAATATCTGTGATCACATGGCAAGATTATCTTCTCTTTGAATGTTGACTTCACAATTCATTTTGGCTGCAAATTCTCCTAAGGGCTCAGACCTATAAGTCTGCTGTCTCAGGCCCCTGAAAACTAATAATCCAAAGTCATCATGGTCCAATTCTGTCTTGAGGGACTCATTGATATGAATAAACATTAAATGAATAGGAGAGTTGAGTGTCTCAATTTCCTCATTAGTTAAATGGTTATAAATCTTTTCTTGATCAACTCTTTGGTAGTTTTCTGTCCTCCTTTAGATTTTCATATTATTTCTTCCATACCCCTCTTTTAACACAAATCACATACTGCTTTGTATTATATTTATTTATATTCTTGTCATATCTCTCTTATAAGATCCTATGCTCATTAGGAGTAGAAACTACATGTGATACACAAAGTGTATCACTAGACCACATACCTATAAGATGCTCAATAAATGTTTTTATTTTTATTGAAAAGATGAAAAGACCATTAGGTTCTATTCCTTTGCTTTGGAGCCTACATATTCAGCAGCCCTGATTCTTGATAGAATTGGCCACAATAAATAAAATACAATTAAAATAAATATCTTGGGAAGAAATGTGTGATTGGGGAAGGTAAAATAAATTGAGGGATAACAACAAAATAAGAAAGAATTGAACCTGGTATATGATTCTACATTTCAAAAATAGGTTCATTTGTTAATTAGGTTAATTAAGTTTTGATGATTTAAAAAAAAAAAAGCAAAAATGTCCCCTGCCACATATATGTGTGTATATTTGAATGCATTTATATTTACATATATTTAATATAGTCACATATATTTACATATATTAAAAGATTCTATGGTATTGGGTTAAAATAATGCATTGGTTGCAGAAGATGGTATGACTGAATACATACACATACACACACATATATGGATTTATAGACATATTTCAAGATATATAAAGTATGTCTAGGTAACCTTCCATGGAAAGGCAGTAGGTGCAGGGGTTGAGTTGAGTGGAATAAGGAAAATCTTGAACTGAGTTAGAATTGAATCTTGAAAGGAGCCAGAAATAGTAAGAGGAAGAGATGAGGGGATAAGGAGGTGAGGAGCATTGCCAGCATGGGGAAAACTTATATAAGAGCACTGAGAGATGGATAGTAGGAAATAGAGTGTCATATGTGAGGAACAGTAAGTAAAACACTATGACTAGACCATACAACATGTGGAGAAGAGCATGAGAAAAGAATGGAAAGATAGGAAATAACCAAGTAGTAAATAGTTTTCAATGTCAAGTGAGATGTTACACCTGATTTTAGAGGTAATAGGAGTTATTAGAGTTTATTGAGGCGGAGGGTGACATGAACAGACCCAAACTTTGGGAAAATTGCTTTAGCATCTATATGGAGGATGAACTACAGTGGGGAGAGATTTAAAAGAATGAAATAGATTAGGAGACTTTTGTAAGAGTCTGAATAAAAAATGAAGGCCTGAGAGGATGGGGGCTGTGGGACTGAAGAGAAGGGAACATATATGAAAGGTGCAATCTGTTGATGTTCAAGAAAGTCAAATGACTTGTGGAGGGGGAGTTCAAATCTGTTTAGAAAATTAGACATCTAACACATCACTTTAAATCCTAAAATGATGTATTCAAATTGTCTTCACCAATTAATTTCCAACTCCCTCATTTCCAAGGACTCACTGAGCACTGGAGTCATGATTCATTGAGATCTAGAAGTTCAGAATTAAAAACAAAACTTGGTGCCAGAGAGTACAGATTCAAGCTGGAGGTCAGCAACCTCAAATGCTGAGCCAGCCTTCTCCCAACACAATAAATCCCAGTTCCCATATATTATGACATCATTCATCTGGGTTTCTTATACAGTGTTGGAAGTATTAGGTGTTATCAAGTGAGAGACAATGTGATCTGGTGGACAGAGCACTAGAGAACCTGGATTCTGATTTAACATCTGGTGCTTACAATCTGGATGACCCATTGACAAAATAAACACTTACAATTGAATGGCCTCAAAGTCTATTCCTGCTCCAATTCTTAGGATCTGATAAGATGATGATAGAAACCAAGAGTGTTAGAGTTGAGAAGAATCTTAAGTAACACTTAACCTAATCCTCTTATTTTGAATGGGGTGTCATTAAAGCACTAATTCTTTCCATAATATCCATATGCCCTATCTTATTCAGCCATTCTCCAATTGATGGGCATCCACTCAGTTTCCAGTTTCTTGCCACCACAAAAAAGGCTGCCACAAACATTTTTGCACATATGGGTCCCTTTCCCTTCTTTAAGATCTCTTTGGAATACAAGCCCAGTAGAAACACTGCTAGATCAAAGGATATGCACAGTCTGATAACTCTTTGGGCATAGTTCCAAATTGCTCTCCAGAATGGTTGTATCTGTTCACAATTCCACCAACAATGTATTAGTGTCCAGTTTTCCCATGTCACCTCCAACATTCATCATTATTAAAGATGGTTTTTAACATTAATTTTTATTAATATTTATTTATTTATTAAGACTTTGTGCTCCAAATTTTTTTTCTCTCTCCCTTACCTTTCCCTCCCCAAGATAGCAAACAATCTGATATAGCTTAAATATGTGCGATTATTTTAAACATATTTCCACATTTGCCATGTAGTATAAGAAAAATCAAACCAAAAGAAAAAAAAAACATGAGAAAGGAAAAAAAAAAACCAAATTGAATCAGTATTTCTAGTGCCTCCCGCAAGTCATTTATCTATAATAATACCTTAAGCAAGAGATATGAACCAAAGTCCTCAGATTTGGAATCCAGAGATCTTTTCCATATACATTGAAACTGAGAAAAAAAATTTTAATTACAGTTTTCTATTTCCCTTCTAATCATGTACGCATTGGTTTTGTTTATATAAAAAGCTTTTTAATATAATCAAAATTATCCATTTTACATTTCATTTACATTTATATTTACATTTCTTTGGCCACAAATTCCTTCTTCTGATACATAAATTGTATCAAACTGTGCATATCCTTTGATCCAGCAATGTCTCTTACTGGGCTGGTATACCAAAGAAATCATAAAGGAGGGAAAGGGACCCACATGTGCAGACATGTTTGTGACAGCCCTTTTTGTAGATGCAAGAAACTGGAAACTGAGTGGATGCCCATCAGCTGGAGAATGGCTGAATAAATTATGGTATACGAATGTCATGGAATATTATTGTTCTGTAAGAAATGATCAGCAGGATGATTTCAGAAAGGCCTGGAGACACCTAATTGAACTGATGCTAAGTGAAGTAAGCAGAAACGGGAGATCACTGTATATGGCAATGGCAAAATTATATGATGATCAATTCTGATGGATGTGGCTCTTTTCAATAATGAGATGATTCAGGCCAGTTCCAACAGTCTTGTGATGTAGAGAGCCATCTTCATCCAGAAACAGGACTATGGGAACTGAGTGTATATCACAATATCATTTTTCACACTTTTTGTTATTGTTTATTTGCATTTTGTTTTCTTTTTCATTTTTTTCCTTTTGGATCTGATTTTTCTTGTGCAGCATGATAATTGTAGAAATATATATAGAGAAGGATTGTACATGTTTAACTTATATTGTATTACTTGCCATCTAGGAGAGGAGGTAAGGAGAAGAGAGGGAAAAAATTTGAAGGATGGTTTTGCAGGGGTTAATATAGAAAATTATGCATATGTTTTGAAAGTAAAAAGCTTTAATAATTTAAAAAAAATTCTCAAAAAAACCCAGCAACAAATCCCTTCCTTCTCCATAGATCTGAGATGTAGGCTATCCTTTATTCTTCTAATTTGCTTATGTTATTACTCTTTATGTCTAAATCATGGACTCATTTCAACCTTATCCTGATATAGGGTGTTAGGTGTTGGTCAATGCCTAGTTTCTGCTATATTATTTTCCAATTTTCCTAGAAATTTTTGTCAAATATTGAGTTCTTATCCGAGAAGCTGGGGTCTTTGGGCTTAGCAAACACTAAATTACCATAGTCATTGATTACTGTGCCTTATGAACCTAACATATTCTACTTTTTGACTACTCTATTTCTTAAGCAGCACCAAATGGTTTTGATAATAGCTGCTTTATAAAATAGTTTTAGGTTGGATACAACTAGGCCACCTTTGTTTGCATTTTTTTTATTCCCTTGACCTTTTGTTCTCCCAGTTGAAGTTTGTTATTATCTTTTCTAACTCTATAAAGTAATTTCTTGGTAGTTTGATTGGTATAGCACTGAATAAGATTAATTTAGATAGAAATATCATTTTTATTATATTAGCTCAGCCTACCTATGAGGTTTTGATATTTCCAATTGTTTAGATCTAACTTTGTGTGGAAAGTGTTTTGTAATTATGTTCATATAGTTCCTGACTTTGCCTTGGAAGGTACACTCCCAAATATTTTATATTATCTACAATTAATTTAAATGGAATTTTTCTATGTATCTTTTGCTGCTGGACTGTGTAGATAATATATAGAAATTCTGATAATTTATGTGGATTTATTGTGTATCCTGCAACTTTGCTAAAGTTGTGAATTGTTTCTAGTAGTTTTTTAGTTGATTCTCTAGTATACTATTAAGTACATCTGCAAAGACTGATAATTTTGTTTCCTCATTATCTACTCCAATTCCTTTAATTTTTTTTCTTAAAACTAACATTTCTAATATAATATTGAATAGTAATAGTGATAGTGGAGAACTTTGTTTCACCCCTGATCTTATTGGGAATGGTTTTAATTTATCCTCATTACAGATGAGGCTTGCTTATGGTTTTAAACAGATGCTATTGATCATTTTAAGGAAAACTCCATTTATTCCTATGTTCTCTAGTGTTTTTAATAGAAACAGATGCTGGATTTTGTCAAATGCTTTTTCTGCATCTATTGAGATAATCATGATTTCTGCTGGTTTGGTTATTGATATAGTCAATTATGCTAATAGTTTTCCTAACATTGAACTAATCCTGCATTCCTAATATAAATCCTATTTGGTTGTGTTGTATTATCCTGGTGATAACCTGCTATAATCTCTTTGCTAATGTTTTATTAAAGATTTGTACATCTATATTCATTAGGGAAATTGATCTATAATTTTATTTCTCTCTTTTTACCCTTCCAAGTTTAGGTATCAGCACCATATCTGTCATAAGTGGAATTTAGTAGGACTCTTTTTTTCCCATTTTTCCAAATAGTTTGCATGTTATTGGAATTAATTGTTCTTTAAATGTTTGGTAGAATTCACTTTTAAATTCATCTGACCCTGGAGATTTCTTCTTGATTAATATCTTGTTTGATTTCTTTTTCTAAAATGGAACTATTTAAGTAATTTATTTCCTTCTCGGTTAATCTGGGTAATCTATATTTTTGTTATTCATCCATTTCACTTAGATTGTCAGATTTATTGGCATAGAGTTGGGCAAAATAGCTCCTAATTATTGCTTTAATTTCCTCTTCATTGGTGGAAAGCCAACCCTTTTCATTTTTGATACTAACAATTTGATTTTTTCTCTCCATTTTCTAATCAAATTAATCAAAGGTTTTTCTATTTTGTTGATTTTTTCAACTCTTAATTTTGTTTATTAGTTCAATAGTTTTCTTTCAATTTTATTAATCTGTCTTGTATTTTCAGAATTTCAAATTTGATATTTAATTAGGGAGAGGTTTAATTTTTTCTTTTTCTAGCTTTTAAGTTGCATGCCCAATTCATTGATCTCCTCTTTCTCTATTTCATGCAAGTAAGCATCTAAAGCTATAAAATTTCCCCTAAGAACTGCTTTGGCTACATCCCATAAATTTTGGTATGTTATCTCATTATTGTAATTCTCTTGGATGAAATTATCGATTGTGTCCATGATTTGTTGTTTCATCCACTCAATTCTTTAGTATTAGAATATTTAGTTTTCAATTAATTTTTGGTCTATTTTCCCTGGCCCTTTATTACATGTAATTTTTATTGCATTATGATCTGAAAAAGATGTATTTGCTATTTATGCCTTTTAGCTTTTTATTTTGATGGGTTTATGCCCTAATACATGGTCAATTTTTGTGTAGGTTACATATACTGCCAAGAATAAATTATATTCCTTTTTATCCCCATTCCATCATCTCCCAAATGTCCATTATACCTAATTTTTCTAAAATTCTACTTATCTCCTTAACTTCTTTCTTATTTATTTTGTGGTTTGATTTATCTATGATAGAGCAAGGTTGAGATCCTCCAGTAGCATAATTTTGCTATCTATTTCTTCTTGCAGCTTTCTTAACTTCTCCTTTAGGAATTTGGATGCTATACCAAGTGGTGCATGTATGTTCTGTATTGATATTACTTCATTATCTTTGGTACTCTTTAGCAAAATGTAATTTCCTTCCTTATCCCTTTAAACTCAATGTATTTTTCTGTCACTCCAAAATTCATTCAGAGACTTGATCCAGTGTTGATCTGAGGGAAGCCAAGAAGAGCTCAAAGACCCATCTACTCTCTGTCAACTTGGCTCCACCTAGATGTGTAGCTTATGAAAGATAACAGCATGAAAAACATCTGAAAGTGCATTTCATATGTTTTCATTCACTATTTCTCATAACAATCTTGTAAAGTAAGTTCTATTATTGTTCCTGTTTCACAGATGGGGTAATATTCTGAAAGAAAATTAGTGATTTGCCTGGAGTCACATATCTATTAAACTTCTGAGATCAGATTTGAATTCAGATCTTTTTGACTCCCTAGCCCAGCACTTTATCTACTATCCACTATCCATCATTCATGCACTGTCTAAGTTCCAACAAACATTGTTCACTGAACTACAACACGAAATCTTCTCTTTTTGATTTCCACTTTTTTCATCTGTGGTATAACCATTCATTCTTTTTTTCAGATTCTTAATTGTTAACTCATTCCTCTCACTCATCTCCCATATCCAGTTGGTTACATAATCCTATTGATTCCATCTTCATCATATTTTACATTCAAGGCACTTTAAAACCCAATAGCATTTTAACTTTCCAATCTTACATCTGCACACAATATGTGATTAATAAATATTCACAAAATAGAATGCAAATGATTCTAAGGAATCCAAGAAGTTTTCCTAACTTTCTTTTTCGATACCTGTGCTCCATCCCTTCATCTCATGAAATTCTACTTTCTTTGAAACTATGCCCAGATAATGTCAATTCTACCAAGATTCTTCCTTCTCAGGAGCAAAGTCAAAACTGAATGTAATTGGTAGTTTGAGGCAGTCCATTTTGAACACAAACACCAAATGTTTGTTCTGGGCACATTCAGTCTCAATGGAAGGATGCAGTTCTTTAAAATGCATTACATCTGGTAGTTAATTATTTATTAAGGGTAATGGAGTTTAATCTAAACAGTTACTTCTAAACTGTATTCATCTTTAAGCCTTTTGAGTCAATAAAGTTTCTTCTTCCCTTGGGCTAGGTTCCAAGACTAGGGAGTACATCGTCTCCTTGGAGGTACAGAGTACATGTCAAAAACTCTAAATTTCTTTATTTCCATCAGAAAGTCACCATGCTCCTCAAAGTCCTATGCGATGACAATGACAACCAACCTGAGCAGGTCTCTATAGAGAAAGCCGATAATCATGTTCTCTAGTTTAAAAGACTAACTCCAAAAGACAATAGAGAAACTTGAGTCTGGATTAAAAGTAAATTCCAGATGTGAGGAAAGGGATTTTCAAAGGGCCTCCATGATGAAGAAACACATCCCAACTCTACATCTGCCCAAGTCTAAAAGAAGAGAATAATTTTCTTTTTTTTTAATAATTCTGGCTTTGATATACAAGACATAATAAAGTAAAAATGGTTCCAAAATTGACTTTTTACATGATATATCTATGAATCTTTCAACATGTTTTACAGATAATGTTGGCCCACAAATCACTGTTATATTTATCATCTCCTTCTCCTTCAGGGTTTCTGAGAGGTGCTTCAGCTCAGTCATCTTTGCAAGATTGTGCCAGTCATTCTTATTCTACAGTGACAGGAATATTCTTGGGGTCTTGGTTAAACTCGGGGTTTGAGCACAGTTTCAGTTCTTTTATGAATGGCATTAGTATTTCTGTGTGAAATGAACCTGACTTAGGACCTGCCTACTTTTGCACAATGCATCACCTGTGAGTCTTGTTCTCTGTTTTTCAGGGTGTTGGTGCTTGAAATGGCTTTGTGGGTATCTAGTTGTCCTTTCCCCAGTGTGTCTGTATCACTGTTGTTCATTTCCAATGGTTAATTAGTAGAAGCTATGCTCCATCATTATTCAACTGATTTGGCATAATGTCTCATGTATGCAGAAACATGGTTCTGATGAAAATAAACATAATGAAACAGGAGGAAAAAATAAGGAAAAATGAGTAGGGGAAAAGCAGTAAAAGAAAAAGAGGGGAAAATAAGGAATATAAGATGTTTAAGGGAGAAAGAGACAGAAGGGCAAAGGAGGAAAGGAAAAGAGAAGGAAGAATGAGAGAAAGTTAAAGAGAAGTATTCCTTAAAATGTTCTTTTTTTAGTGACATGATAATCTGAATAAATAATTGCTCAAAGTACATCTTTTGGCAGAACTAAATTAGCTTCAATTGAGACTTAGTGGAACCATTGTGGGTAGCCCTCTGCCTCTACCTTCTAACCACATGCACCTCTATCCTTTTCTTTTCTTCTTCCTATTTTCTGTCTCATACCTAGCTCTTCTCCTATTGTCCATTCCCTTTCTTTCTCCTCCAAAATAGACAGTTCTATTTGGGACATGATACCTATGGAATAAAACAGTTTGAAGTGTCAAATAGGCAGCTGAGGAGGTGAGAATAGATATATAGAACTTGGGGTCATCAGCATAGAGATACTAATGAAGTTCATAGGAGATAATGAGGTTCCCAGAAGAAAGAGTATTGAGAGAAAAGAGAAGAACCAGCCCAAAGCCTTAAAGAATACCCAAAATTAAGGATATAGGACAAACACTGGCAATATGTCAGCAATGGAAAGTTGACAATCTCAGCTTCCTGAGTGGCTGCTGACACTGAATGTATATTCACTTATTATCGAAATAACAGATGAAGCCTCTGTCCCAGCCAATTCCCTGGTTCAATTATGCTTTTTTCTGGAAGGTCTTTATGGGACATGGTACTGATAGGAAATCTAGCTCCTCCAAGAGACTAATTTGATTAGTGATTTGGCCAAAACTCCACAGATTGACTGTGAAGCCCAGCATGGTACAATTATAAAATGATATCATATACATGAGCAATTAGCTTCAGTAATTGACTTTATCCCCTACCAAGGATTTTTTCTTGCTTTCCTTTAAACACCCCAAAGGAAAGACTACACACAGCATTCACACTACAGCTGGATGGTCCTCAGGCTAGGATGTATGCCAGAATCTCTAAGGACCTTGAACAAAATTCAGATACATTCAGGGAAGGATGGGTCAGATTAGGGATTCTTTAGTTGTTACTGAAACATTAAGTTCATTAGAGGTTCACAACTGTCTGTTGAATACCAACAAAAGGAAGGACAAACAACAAAAACAGCTCAAAGTCTGACAGAAGCAACAAGGGTACAATAAAAAGATTCTATGACTCCAAATGGTGCGTCTTTGAACACTCTAAAGTCAGAAAAGGATAACTGAAATGAACGTGTCTGTTTATTATCATGATGAAAGATCACCAGCTTTGGTCTTTGCTTTTGGCAGTAAGGGGAGAGGGATGCTCTATTCCCTGGCTATAACTAGCATTTCCTAAAGACTGATAGCACTTCCCACATGGAGAAAAGAGACCAGAGAGAGGGGATGATTCAAAGTAGTCCCTGTCCCAGAGAGTGGTTCAAGTGTCTTACTGGCTGTCAATCAGCACTGGTCTAGAATTATGGAATCATGAAATGTCAGGACTAGAAGGGAGTTTGGAATATAGAGCATCAGAATGAAAAGGAACCTTAAAATAGAATATCTGGGCAAGGAGGGACATTAGAATATAGACTATCCTAATAGGAAGGACCTTAAACATAGGATGTCTGATGTGGGAGAACTTTTGGACTTGGAATGTCAGAGAATGTCAGATACCTTAGAACGTAGAATGTAAGAGTTGGGAAGTATTTGGAATAGGGAATGTCAGATCTAGGAAGGAACTTAGAACAAGCAATATTAGAACCAGAATATTTCTTAGGATATGAGATATCAGAGCTAAGAAGGAATTTAAAGACTAACTACTTCAATTCCTACTTTGTAGATAAGGAAAACAAAAACTAGAAAAATAAAGAGTGTTACCTAAAGTCACACAACTTATCATTGGCAGAGTTTAGATAGAGGCTTATTACCCACCAACCTCTTACATTCACCCTCTGTTCCAGCTGACAGATGCTTGGTTTCCCCTGAACACACAATTAGCTTCCCACCTCAGCATTTATACTCATCTCTGCCTTTCCATTGATAATAATTTCCCCAGTCTTCTTCACCTAGCTAAAGCCCACTCCAACCCCAACTTCTTTATGAAGCCTTCCACTGTCCACTCCAGATCACTTCATTAACTTCCTTTTCTGAACTGATACAGCAAAAAACATCCATAGTACTGACCAAACATTGTCTTACATTGCTGTTCCATCATGTCCAGCTCTTCATGAGCCCATTTGGTGTTTTCTTAGCAGAGATAGAGAGTGGTTTGCCATTTCCTTTTCTAGCTCATTTTACAGATAAGAAAACTGAGGCAAATCAGATTAAATGACTTGTCCAGGGTTACATAGCTAGCTAGGAAAGGTCTGAGGCCAGATGAATCTTCCTGATTCCAGGCCCTGCACTTCATTCACTGCAGCACCATCTAGCTGTCCCATTGTCTTGCATGGTTGGTTCCCTTTTCCATACATATGTCTTGTTTTTTCAATGATAGCAGGATGTGGAAGAATGCTCAAGAGCTGGAGGATATTCCAAGGAGAGTAGCAAGAATGGTGGAGAGAGGTAAAGTCGTGTTCCATGGGGATCAATTGAAAAAACTTGCATCGGTTAGCGTGGAAAGGACAAGACTTAAGGGAGAGGAAGGAATGCAGTATTTGTGCTAAAGTATTTAAAGGACTGTCCAATAAAAAGAATTGGCTTTGTTCTGCTTGGTCCCAAATGAGAAAACCAGGAGCAATGTGGGGAATGGCAAAATGATAGATTTATACTTGACATTAGTTTAAAAAAAATTAGAAGTGTCCCAAAGTTCAATAAATTCCCTTGGGAGTTGTGGGTTCTCCCTATGGAGACCTTCAGGAAAAGTCTGAATGGTCATTTGTCAGCAGTGCTTTAAAGACATTTTTATTTAGCTTTAGTTTTGATCAGAGGACCTCTGAGATTTTTTCCAACTCTGAGACAGATTTTGTGGACTAGACTCTAATGTTCTTTAGGGCTAATACTCTATTTATTTGCTATAGCATCTTATGCATGGTGGATATTTAGGAAAAACTTGATTAATCAATTGATTGGTTCCCATTCTTTCAACCAAAAAAAGGGGGTGGGGAGGAAGGACCATCAAGCCAAGAGCAAATCTATTCCATTACCAACTGCCCTATATATCTTATGCCTAGCACCAACTTGGAAATTTAAATATTTTTATATGAAAGCCATTTGGGGATTGGTTTGTTTGGCAGATAGAGTGTAACTTGGATTCAGGAAAAACCTGGGTTCAAATCCTATCTCTTGAGTGAATGTGAGTAAATCATCAAACTCCTCAAAATCTGTTTGCTCATCTGTAAAATGGCCATAATTGCTCCTAATATATAGTCCATGACTATATAGAAAGCTCTTTGAAAATCTTGAACTTGTGTATAAATGTGTCTACCTTAAGAATGATGATTTCAAAGAGTGTTGCTCTAGAACTGGAATGGATCTCAGAATTTATCTAGTACAACCCTTTGTACTAGATCTGAAGAAGAAACTGAGGGTTAAAAAGCAGAAGTAATTTCGGTATATAATTTACAAATAGCAGCCTGATCCTGAACCAGCATACTCAACCCTAAGTCCAGTGTGATTTCTATTACAGTTTTCTGTTACAATTGTTAGGAAGATGTCACTATTTCAATATTTCTGTGTGTATGTGTGTATGCGTACTCTTTCTCCTATAATTTGTCTCTGTACCTGTTTATCTTTCTCTCTCCTTTCCTCCCTAACTCTTCCTCTTTCTTTACATTTTTCTCTTTCTTGAGCTATCTCCTCTCTGTCTTTCCTCTCTCTTCTTCCTCTCTCTACCACTTTCTCCTCTCTAGCAGTCTC
>JAJPUD010000120.1:504922-534610 GCA_023553655.1 Myrmecobius fasciatus | reverse complement strand
CTCTCTTTCTCCCTCTTTCCCTCTCTCTCTTGGTCTCTCCCTCTCCCTCCCACTCCCTCTCTCTCTCTCTCTCTCTCTCTCTCTCCCTCTGTCTGTCTCTCTGTCTGTCTCTCTGTTTCTCCTTCTCCCTCTCCTTTTCCCTCCCTCCCCCCTCCACCTTTCAACAATTGGGATCAGGAAGGGCCCCTTGGGACACCAGTTCATTTATAGCTAGCAAAATGCAATTTCCTGGTTCAGAGAAACACGGCTCCGAAACACAAGTTCTTCTCCGGCCCTGTGCAAAGTGTATATGCCTGAGTTGATTGGAATGATGTTGCCCCTAAGGGAGAGAATGAAACCAAGCTGCTCTTGGGAGTGATGAATAAGAACTGTTATTGGAAGCTCCTTCCTTGGCTGGAATAAACCCCAGTCTGAGCTCATACTACCATAGAATGGATTTGGAGCTAAAAGGACCTTGGAGATCATCTATCCCCATTCCTTCATGGCACAGAAGAGAAAACTGGACCCAGAAACACTAAGTAGCTTGTCCAACGTTATTGAGAGACAGCTGGTACAGAGTTAAAGGCAACCTCAGGGATCCTTTCCCAACTCCAGATCTATGATCCTAAGTTTCAGAGCAAGAATTCTAATCCAGATCCTCTAATTTCACTGTGCCACAGTATATCCCTCCTTTAACTTGGTATTTAGCAAAGGTCAATAGAAACATATAGAAACTTGGGAAATATAACCACAAGCTCTCCATTTTCTGGGGTTTCTCAGACCTCACCCACTCTCTGTACCATTGACAGTGTTGACCACCTCCTCCTCCCTCCCTCCTGGAACTGTATTTGTTCATCACTTTTCCAGTTCTTCTCCTTCCTCTCTGACCAACCCTTCCCAATATTCTTTGCAAGTATATCCTATAAATGAGTTTGTCTTAGAACTCCATCATGGTCCCTCTTCTACCTCTATCCTTTAATACCCTTAGGAACTCCCATGGGTCCCCCTATCATTTCTAGATAGATGATGCCCAAATCTACATATACTAATTCTAACCTCCCTCCAAGAGCACCAATCAATCAAAAAAAACCACTTAAGTGCTTAACAGACCCACATCTTCAATTCTCTCTCTATCTGCTTGACATATTCACTTAAATGTCTCATAGTCAAACAGTCAATCAATTAGCATTTGTAAATTTCCCATATTGAGCCAAGCACTATGCTAAACACTAGGGATAAAAAGAAAAAGAAATGGCAGTTCTTTGCTTGTGAAGTTCATTGTCTCAACTAAAGCCATGCTAGGTAAGCATTTTAAAAATGCAAAAGGTAATGCCTGTCATATTTGTAAACAAATACGTAAAAACAAGCTAAATGCTGGACACATAGGAAATAATTAAGAGAGGGGAAGAACTGTAGTTAAGAGAGATTGGAAAAGGCTTCCTGTAGAAGATGGCTTTTCAGTTGTAACTTAAAGGAAGCTAGAGAAGTTTGTAGAAAAAGATAAGAAGGAAGAGGGTTCCAGACACAGAAGACAGCCTAAGCAAATGTCCAGAATCAAGAGATGAAGGGGCTTGTTCATGGAATAGCCTCAGGAGACCAGAGTCACTGGATCACACAGAACATGGAGAGGAGTAAGGTGTTGGAAAACTGGAAGGGCAGGAGGGGGCTAGGTTAGAAATGGCTTTAAATGTCAAACAAGATTTTGTATTTGATCCCAGAGATTATAGGGAAGAGGCATTTGTGGGGAGGGTGCAGGTAACACATTCAGATCTACCCTTTAGGAAAATTCCTGAATGGAGGACGGAGTGGAGGTAGACAGACTCCCCCCAGAATTATTGCAGCAGTCCAGGTGTGAAGTGATGAGGACCTGCACCAGAATGGGGTCAGTGTCTGAAGTCATGTTTGAAAGAAATTGCAAAGATGAAATCAACAGGCATTGGCAATAACTTGGATTTGGAAGGTAAGAGGTAGTGAGGAATGAATACAGGATTCCTGGATTAAGAGCCTGGGAGATTAGGAGAATATGATGCCCTTTTCAGTAATAGGGAAGGTAGGAATGGGGGAAGATTTAGGGGGAAAGATAACAAGTTAAGTTTAAGATATCTACTGGACATCCAGTTCAAGATGTCTGAAGGACAGTTGAAAATGTGAGATTAGAGGTCAGCAGAGAGAGATTGGGGCAGAACAGGTAAATTTGAGAATTGTCAGCATAGAGATGGTAATTAAATCCATGAAAGCTGATGAGATCCACAAATACAGTAGTGTAGAGGAAGAAGAAAAAAGGACCCAGGGCAAAACCCCATAGGACATCAATAATTATAGGACATGATCTGGATGAGGATCAAGCAGAGAAGGAAGAGTCAGATAGATAGAAGGAATATTAGGAGACAATGGTATTCTGAAAACCTAGAGAGAATATATTATTAAGGAGAGAGTGATCAACAGTATCAAAGGCTGCAGAGATATAGAGGAGAAGGAGGACTGATAAAAGATCATTTGATTGGGAACCAAGTTCATTAGTAACTTTGAAAAGAGCATTTTTGGCAGAATAAGATTAGACACATATTCTAAGGGGTTTAAAAAAGGGTGAAAAGGAAAAGTAGAAGCACCTAGCATAGATAGAATTTTGAGGAGTTTAGCCACAAAAGGAAAAGAGATATAGGATGATAGTTATCAGGGATGGCAGGATCAAATGAGAGTTTTTCATAATGAGGGAGACATGGCCATGTTTGTAAGCCATATGGAATAAATCAGTAGACAGGAAGAGATTGAAAATAAATTACTGAGAAGGGAAGACAAAATGGCAGTCTGTTAAAGATTATGAGAATGGGATAATTTGATGAAATAGCAAGTTAGCAAAGATATGGAGTAAAGTCACCTCATCATATGAGAAGGAATAAAGGCAAGTGACAGAAGGAATTTGAGTGATAAAAAAAGAGGAAGAGGGGAAAAGAAAGAGGAAGCACAGCAAATGGCCTCATTTTTTTTCCTGTAAATATGAAACTAGGTTTTCAAATGAGAAAGTGGGGGGAGAGTCAGCCATGGGAGCCTTAAAGAGGGATGAAAAGATTTGGAAGAATTGCTATAGAGAGTGAGAAGCTGATAAGACAGATATAGTAGGATTACCTGGCAGCATTGAGGGCCCAGTTGAGATCGTCTAACATAAATCTGCAATGGATCCAGTCAGACCCAGTCAGAACAGTCGCAGGATTTTCTCCATTTTTGTTCAGTAGCATGTGTGAAGGAGTAAAGGCAGAGAATGATGGGAATGATCCAAGGCTGAGACTTGGCAAGGCATAATTTGTGATATAATAAGAGTTAGGAATTCCAGGAAAGAGAACAATGTAAAGTTGAATTGGTTCACCAACAAGCCAAAATAGGGGAAAGATAAGAAAATGTTTAGAGCAGTAAAGATGACCTGACAGAGAATTGAGGAGTTATGAAGTTATGAAGTAACATATGAGAAGTTAGGAAGTTAGGAAGTTCTTCCTTCATGGAGGAAGTCCATGAAGTATGGAACAGATGAAATACAGTTTTGTAGGGGAAGGGAGAAGGAGAGGTCAAAAGCCAAAAGGTTATGGTTGAAGAAGAAATTTAAGAATTCTTCAATGTTAAGATGGTATATTTATAGATGATCAAGGTTAATACTATCTCTGTACATGACTGAAGTGAGATAGAAAAGGTCATGGAAAGTAAGTAAATTGAACAACTAAGTGATTAAAATGTTTGAGAGAGTAATTATGTACGTTGAAGTCTCCTGATATATGGGCTGGAGTTGGGAAATAGAAAAATTGTGAGCTATGCAAAACTCATTGAGGAAGGAAGGGGAGCAACGTGGAGTAAAGAGGACAATGGCTACCAGCATCCTGACTGATAGATATAAATAAAATTAATCTCCAAGAAGGAAATTTACTAAGTGAAGGAGGTAGAGAAAGAAGCTGAAAGTGGCAATGTGAAGCAAGATTATTACAACCCCTCGCCTCAACAAGTGAGCCAAGGAGAGTGAGTGAAGATCAAACCACTATTGGAAAGGATAGTCAGGGAGGCTGTTTCATCAGAGAAGAGCCAACTTTCAGTAATAGTTAATATGATGGAGTACCAACCCTGAAGTCAGGAAGACCTGAGTTCAAATCTGGCTTCAGATACTTAACACGTCCCAGCTGTGTGACCCTGGGCAAGTCACTTAACCCCAATTGCCTCAGGGGAAAAAAAAAGAAAGAAAGAAAAAAATAGTTAATATGATGGTAGGGGTGGGAGAATAATAGATTTAAGATGAAGAGAAGTTTATTGTCTATGGAACAGAGATTCCAGAAGGCGGAGTAGAATGGCTTAGTGGTATTTGATTGAAATTTCGGGGCATGAGAGTTCAGGGGAATAAGAATAAGGAACTGGGAGGAAGGAAATGGAGAATGAGGTTTGGATGATGATCTAAAGGGGTTCAGAATCACTGAGAGGTGAAGGATATGATGAGAGCTTGGAAGGGAGACAAATAGAATATGAGATAAGAAGTATATGATCAGATGAAAGGGCCCATTTGACTCCTTTTTTTCCCTCCAAAGTGTAGTCATTAGTCAGGAAAGGGTACAGTAGGAGATGGAAATTGACCTGCAAGGTAGGAAAAAAAAAAGTTCTCACCAGCTTTCCTCTTCTGTTTCTTTAAGAGATCAGTACAACAGATGGAAGGTCTGACATCAAAGGGAGGATTGCTCCTTTTGCATCAGAGGTTCTCCACATCCCAGTTGGAAAATCGGGTTGGCAGTAAAGGATGGAAGTTCTCTTGTGATGGCACAGATGCAAGTCACTGCTTTAGGGCAGAATGCCCAGCCTGAACTCTTGCCTCCTTCCCTCAGGGGACACATTACTCCCAGCAGGAGAAAGAAGGCACAGGGTGTTCAGACAGAGGGAAGTTGGCTCCTCTTCTAACCTGAGGAGGCTTCTCCATTGTTCTGAATTATTCATGTCACAGTTCCTCTCTATTGCTGGAGAAGTGAGCTGGTAGAGGAATCAGAAAGCCCTGGATTCAAATCTGACCTCAGATAGCTATCAGCTGTGAGACCCTGGGCAAATCTCAGCCTCAATTTTTTAATTTGAAAAATGGAGGAATAATAGCCCCTACCTCCCAGGGACATTTAGAGACAAATGAAATAATAAATACACAATAAGTACACAAGTCTTGGCAAACTTAGGATGTTCTATGACTATTGTCTATTGGTGTGAAGAATGCAGAATTGACTAGGTTTGGGATCCAGGATGGAATGGCTCACTGGCCCCTGAGTTTAGTGCCCTGCCCTTTACCTTCCACCTGTCAGGTTTTACTTGACTAATTTCCCTTTATTTCTTCTGCACAAAGTTCAATTTCCCACCTCCAGCTAAACTCCCTTTTTCACCAGCTCTTAGTGAGGCAGTTCTTTGATCATCCCTAACTCTTTCTCACCCCTGCACCCTCTAAGGCATGAAAGGTTCCCACCTGAGGAAAACATACCAACCATCTAGGCGCCTATGGCTCTCAGGCACTCTCTGCTGTCAACACTTTCATTTCCATTCCTCCTGGGCAGAAATGAAAATCAAGTTCTGAACTGTTTCTTAGAAATAAGCCAGCTTGACTTTATTGCTGGAAAAACCATTCTCCAAGCTTTCTGTCCTTGGCAAGAAGTGTGTTTCAGTCCCAAATGAGCCGAGAAGAGATAAACATCTATCCCCCGTGTATCCCTTCACTGTAAAACATTTCTAACTTTTTTATCGCAAAAAGAATTATGAACCTTTAGAGAGTGGGTATAGAGAGTGGAGAGAGACCCAGGGATTCAACTTGTAATAAAGATTCATGGGAGATGGTGGATGACAGGAGATTGTTTAGTATGTGAAGAAACACACCTGAGAGATGGGCAGGTATTGAAGTGGTGCTGAATGGACTGTCAGCTCAAGAGAGACAGCCCATTCCTCTCAGGGAAAGGAAATCATTTCCCCCACCAATTCAGAAAGGGGAAGCTCCTGTTCTGGGTACAGGGAATGGATGGGACTGGTGGAACTCATTTAGAATATCTCAGGTTCCAGGCATTCAACATGGGGCCCATAGGCAAAATGTAGCTTGCCTGATCCAAGTCAAGAAAAAGAAAATATTTTACGGTTCAGAAGTGAGATACAGTAGCAACTCTATCTATCTGTGTGAGTCTCATAATATCTATGAGTCTCAGTTGCCTCCCCTGAAAAGTGAGAACATTAGACTGGATGGTCTCTAAGGATCTTCTCAGCTCTAAATCTTTAAGCCTAGTAACTAACACACATATACTACCAACAAAATTATTGATCATGTGTCCAAACTCTGGACAATATTGGAATCCATCTGACTGTTCCACTAAACTGCCAACATTGAAATTGATTGCCACCAACAGTGATGGAAATAAGGAAGGAGAAGTAAAGTGCTCTTTGACCCAATATATCCCATAGTTCTCAAGAATAATTGATCCTGCTAAACACCAATATTCTCAGTGACTTCATTAAAATTGATCAGCAACTAAACATTGGACTTATACTTCTAAGGTAACCTTGCATCTAGCTTATATATACATAAACACAGATATATACATATTGCCTATGCCCATGTATCCACATTTTGTCTCCCTTATTAGAATGTAAGCTCTTGAAGGACAGGAACTGTTTTCCTTTTTCTGCATATCTCAGTACTTATCAAAGTGCCTGCAACATAGTAGGTATCTAATAAATGTTTGCTTGTTGATGGACATCTGAATCAAGTTGAGTAAACTCTTTAGAGGTATATTTTGTATTATATCAATATGTCAAGGACTTGAGGTTGTATCCATATGGAAATTTCTTCCACCAGTGCAGATAACAATAACTATAATAGCTCAATATAGAATTTACTATAAACCAGACACTATGTTTAATAATTATTGTCTCATTTGATCCCCACAACAACATTGGGATGTAGGGACTTATTATCTCCATTTTACAGGAAAAACAAATTGAGGCAAAGATGAAATGACTTTCCCTGAGTCAGACAGCTAGAACTAAATTTGCTAAACTAAATTTAGCTGCAACTAAATTTGAATTCAAGTCTTCCTGACTCTAGGCCCAAGGCTCTGTGCACTATGGTGCTACCTATAACTTTCACAACTCATTTATAACTCATGGTCTTCCAGGCTGCCTTTCTCTTTCTATATCATGGTTTAAAAATTCAAATTTTTTAAAAGCTAGCCATTTTTATTTTGCAACTTGTCTTCAATTTTTTAAACTCCATAGACTCTAGAACTAAATCTCTGATTATGTTGTCTGTAGAGAAAGCACCAGGCCTTTGCTACTTCTAGAATTGGTGGCAGATAGAATACATGCCATTTGTATATTTTATAGAATAAATCTACAATCCTGGCCCTGGCCATGAGGTATTAGGTTTTTCCAGTCAAAATGGTCTCCTTACTCTTTCCTATACATGAAATTCTATCTCCCATCTCCATGCCTCTGTACAGGTAGTCCTCCCCAGGTCCCCTAGATGCAATATCCAGCATCCAGTAAGTAAATAATAAATGCTTCTTGACTGACTGATATCATGCACTACTCCCCCCCATCTTGTAGCATTCCTTACACATAACTCAACTGTTACCTGTCTATTCTGATTCTCCCAGTAATAATAAATAATAAATTAATAATGATAAAAAAATGCTCTTGCATTTACTTTGCATTACTTTATTTTAAAAAAATATCTATTTGCTTATCTCTGCTTGAGTTAAACCTATCCCAGCCCCTTCCCCAGTAAAATGGGAGGGCAGGAACTATTTCCTTTTTGGTTTTATATTTCCAAAGCCTATTTAACCAATGCTCAGTGAACTGAATTGAAAACTGAATCATATAAACAAAAACAGAGAAATCAAGATGGTTAATTGTCAGAGTATGGACCCTGGGCTTGCTGTAGTCAGGACAATCTAGATCAAACCTTCCCTCAGATACTTGCTTTCTGTGCAATCTTGGGCAAGTTACTAAATCTCTCTTTCTTCATCTGTAAAATGAAGGAGAATTATAGTATCTATCTTGCAGGGTTGTTATGGAAGTCAGATAAAATAATATATGCAAAGATCTTTAAAAAAAAAACCTCAAAGTACAGATTGAAAATACACTTTTTTCACTTTGTTTTTCTTGGGGATGGGGGGGGTTTGCAACATTGACAATGTGGAAATAAGCTTTGCATGATTTCCATGTGAAATTGATGTATCATTTGTCTTCTCAATGAATAAGTAAAGGGCTGGAAGAAGGGAGAGAAAAGGGAACTATTTTTTTTTTTTTTTTGCTGAGGCAATTGGGGTTAAATGACTTGCCCAGGGTCACACAGCCAGGAAGTATTAAGTGTCTGAAGCCATATTTGAACTCAGGTTCCCCTGAATTCAGGGCTGGTGCTGTATCCACTGTGCCACCTAAGCTGCCCCCTGAAATTGTTTTTTAATTGAGTTATTTTTTGAATACCTTTAAAGTGCTGCATTACAATAACAATCAAATAATACATAAATGTTTATTAAGTATCTATATTGAGGTTCAAAAAGAGACCCCAAGAAGCTGGGGTCAGATGTTGGTAGGTGTCTCAAAAGAATTTGCAAGCTTGAACCTATCTCCAAGTCAAGGGACAAAGTTTATTGTAATTGTAACGCCAATTGAAGCGGGCTAACTTCCAAAAGGATTTAGCAAAGAATCAGGAGACAGAAGATAAATTTATAGGACAAAATTAGAGAGACCAGAGCTTCATGCTGCTTACTTGCTAATTTTATGGCTTACAAGTAGGTTTGAGGGGTGGTCTATTCACTATTGTCTCAGGAACTTAATTATCACTGACCAGCAAATTATTTATCTGACAGTCAGCAATGTTTATAGAACTATCCTAAGGCCTGAAGACTTTAGAATCATTGACATACAGATTGTTAGAACAATAGCACTCTAAGGTCAGAGGATCTCAGGATCACTGCTATATCTTCACTAAAATCTAAGGGAAAGAAATATATAACTATATTATTCTATTTTTAAGGCTACAAGACTTTAAAATCATTGACAGATTGTTAGAACAGTAGCACTCTAAGGTCAGTGAACCTTAGGATTACTGCTATATTTCCCCCAGAATCTGTCTGTGTGGGGAACACTGTGCTAAGCATAAAGGGATACAAGATGCAAAAGATAATCCCTGCCCTCAAGGAGCTTACAATATAATGGGGAAGACAACTGTAAACAAATATATACAAAGTTAGCTATATACAAGACAAATAGAAAATAATTAAAAGAATTAAGAGGAGTTGAGGAAGGCTTTTTTTAGAAAGTTGGAACAGTAAAAACAATACAGTGATGCTTGTCCCCCATATGGAACATGGCAATGCTTTGTATGACTCAAAGGGAAGAAGAATAAATATCTCTGGTCTCTTTCCCCCCCAACCTTCTTCAAGGAAAACTTCATCTTCTTCCAGGAGGAAAAACAGGGACCAGAAACTTGGCCATTCTGATCTCTTGAGAAAAGAGAGAACTGGGTTAGATACATACATATGCATATACATATATAGATTTGAATCCAGATCGTCCTTACTCCAAATCCAATGCCCATTCATCTCTATCAATTAACTACCTTAACCTCCATCTTTCTATGAATGTTTCAGTTCTCAATTCAATATGTACACACATGTACATATACATATATTCAACTATATACATATATATATATACACACATACATATTCCCATAAATATTATTAGTCTAGAACAGGTTTTTCAGGTTCAAGCTAAATCACTGATTGCCAGTAATTAGTAGGGAAGAACTCCAAGCTCTGTTTCCAAGCTTTGACCCCTTTCTCCCACCAAATACCACTTCCACAATGAACAAACATATGGGAAAAAGCAAAAAACAAAAGAACTACCATTTATCCAAGTCAGTAGCAAAATAGAAATCAGAGAAAGAATGCATAGGAGAATATATACGGAACAACATTCAGTGAAGAAACTTGGTCTTTGGAGCTAGATAACTCAACCAAGAAAAAGAGAAAGTCCCAGATCTCACCCAAAGGGAAATTTTCCAAAGTCTCTAATATAGCAATCTTGAGATATGCTGGAGACTGCCAGTATCTCACAATGGCTTCTTCCAAAAGGTTTATTCTTGCTTCAGCAACCTGGAGTGAGACATCTCTCTGGAATCTGGAAGCTAGAATTGTCCTGAGTGAAGAACCTAAAGGAACTTGAAGAGAGTCTCAAATAAATCTAATGGAAGTAGGGCTCTCCTATCCAATGCCTTTGCTAACTAACTCTACCCTGCCCTTCACACAGATAAGTATTGATCTCCACTAAGGAGGAGAAGGTTTCATACTAAAGGGCTCTGGGGTTCAAGTTAAAATATAACAATTAGCATTTTATGTAGTGATTTTATGTCTACAAAGCACTTTTAAAATATTAAAACACTTGATCCTCACATTAATACTAGGGGTGGGCACTCCCAATATCTTCATTTTACAGATGAGGAAATTGAGACAGACAAAAATTAAGTGTCATGCCCAGGATTATACAGCTAGTAAATATCTGAGGCCAATTTTGAACTCAGGTATTCCTGTTTCCAAGTCAAGCACTCGATCCACTGCACCACTCACCTGTCTCTATAAATGGGTGTGAGTGGGTGTGTATACACACATACATATATATGAATGTATATACATACATATGATGTGACTTTCTCTCTTCCCCTGTCAAGAAGAACCCCAAATCCTGTTCATAGAGAATAATGTGAAGACAGAGCCTGTTTTTAATTCATCTATCCTGTTTCCAATATAGTTAGCATTTTTAAAGACATCCACCACAATCTCTGAGGCAACTTGAATGGAAACTTAGCTTTCCAGAGTATCTTTAGGAATCTCCATTGTCTATCCTCCAACCTGTGAGTATCTTTAAACAACCTTTTGAGATAATTGATTAGCATGTCTTTAGATAGGTCTGAGACCAGATCAGACACCTGACCCTTCCCTCTTAACTGTCAGGTCTGGCTCCTGACACTTCCCTCTAAGGTTCCACCTTTACTTCTTTTGTCTCCCTGAGAAGCACCCAAGGCTATTTTCTACTACAAAAGATCTGCTTATGATGAAAATCTTTGCTGATTTCTTTTCTGGACTAAACCCACCATAAGGTGCTCTCTCTTCCTTGTAGTGCCTTCCTTCTAAGGGCATTATTCTCCTTACTCTAGCTAACTCTGCTCAGTCTAACCTTCCAGACAATGGCTTTTCTGTCACCTCATGGAGTATTTCCTTTCTCCCGGCTAATTGTGAGTTCCCATGGGGAACTTGTATTTTTCTTTTCTAAACTCTCCCAACTCTATGTCATATTTCCTATTCCTGGTGTCTATTGTATCCCTTCATTTTGTCTGTAACCCTTTTCTCTAAATACATTTTCCTTTTGACAAAGAGAATGCCCATTGTGAATGCCTCGTGTTTATTTTGAACTAGGTATTGCTCTCCCAACCACATAATATATCCATATACATACATATATATGTGTGTGTGTGTGTTATATTTTAATATATTGTATAATATATATTGTAATTTCAACATAATTAACATGTAGTGGATATCCTGCCATCTAGGGGAGGGGTGGGGAGTTGGGGGGAAAAATTTGTAACAGAAAGCTATGTAAGGGTTATTGTTGAAGAATTACCCACACATATGTTATGTAAATAAAATAAAATAAAATATATATATATAGTTCAAGTTTCAAAAAAAAAGAAAAAAAATAATATATATTGTAATACATGATATATCATATATATTATAATGCATTATATAACATCATGTATTATACATATTGTATTGTGTTTAATATATATTATGTTACAATATATTATAATGTAGCTGGGAGAGTAAAAAGGATGAGCCAAATCAGAAGCAAACCTTCCCTCCCAGTCTCATCCATCACAAAATTAGAGTTCTATCTATAGATAGACCTACTTCTGTCCAACCTGACAAGTATTTGCATCAGACAGAGACATCTTGGCCAGACTTGTCTTTTCTCCCTCTGTCTCTGATGGACAATCTAGAGAGCTTTCTCCCTAGACCCCAGTTGTCCTTTCTCTTCTAGATGTAAATATAACCAGGAAGTTCAGCCTTTCTAACAATCACTCAACACTGTATCTGCAGACATTCTATTTCCATATTCTAGATGAGGAGCCTGAGATCAGATACTGAAGCCCAAAGTCACACAACTTAATGAAAGTCAGGAGTGGGAGTTGTGTGATTAGCGGAAATTGGAAGAGTTGGGGAAGATCTCAGAGAGAAAGTGTTATCTGAGCTTGATCTGAAGTGGAAGATAAAGATTTTCTAGAGAAATAGTAATAGACCCTAGCTGGGAGAGTGCTGAATTTGTGATCAGGAATCATTGGGTTCAAATCCTGCCTTTTATACCTACTAGCTGTGTGACCATGAACAAGTTTTTTTTTTCTTTTTTTTAACCTCTCCTGAACCTCAATTTCTTCCTTTGTAAAATAGAAATAAGTAATTTCTATAAAATCTACCTCTGAGGGTTTTGTGGAGCTCAGGGGAGGTCATTTACATACATGAAGCCTCTTGAAAATTTCAGAGAAACACATAAATGTTAAAAATTGAGAACTTCTAGGTCATGAAACCAATAAGATGGCAGACTAGACACTTTGCCCAGATCCCATTAACTCACAAAAACTCCCCAAAAGAGGAATTATCCACCAGATGTAGAACAATTACAGCTGAATCCACAAGACAAAAAAAAAAAAAAAGAAATACTGACAAGGTAAAATCTTTGTGCATTAACATGAGAAAATGTTAATATTTGAATTGCTCACTCAGCAACCCTCTTCCCACCACTCCCTCCTTTCCTGGCAAAATGTACAGACTGACTTCCTGATCTATTCTTTCATAATATAGAGAACTTAACTCCTGCTTGCCTTTACTACTATCAAGTGCAGACAGGTTCATCCCATTCACTTTGGGGGCAAGAGGAGACCTGTCTTAAGCAACTCTTGCTTAGAAAATCTAAGACTACAGGGAAATTCTCCCATCTTTCCTCAACCTTGCAAAAAATCATCTGACATTGATTTGGCCTACCTCAGAAAAAAAGCAGGAGAATCAAGGAAGGCTGATCTGAGTGATTGGTCAAAGAAACAGGACTGACATCAGCTGATTGTGAGTCAGTGAAGCCTTCTACTCATTTCTCTGATCTCTGAGCACTTGTGTAAATATCTGAGAAGAACCACTGTTATATAAACCAGAGCTTCTTAAATTTTTTCCATTCATGTCCCCTTCTGCCTGAGAAATTTTTACATGGTCTCTGTATATATGCATATGAAATAAGTATACAAATTAAACATTTACTGATAATAAATCATAGTTTTGAGCCCCCCCAAAAAAATTCAGTTACAGTATTCCATATGGGGTCATGACACACAGTTTGACAGGTTTAGATATTAACAATCTATGTGCCATATGTATTGACTGATGAGAAGGGTTCTACTTATGAACCAGAGAGGGGCATATGTTTGTACTTGCAAAGTTCCCTCATCTGTGATGGCAGAAGGGAGAAGGGAAATAGGATTGGTTTCTCATCGATATTAAAAACATAGCGGTCTGTCACTCAAGATATCAAGACTCAAGCATCCCAACACATCAATGAGGAAGACATACACACATCCATGTTTCAAGTCTGAGATCCTCCCGAGAAATTGATATTTCCTTATAAGACTCTGGGCTCAAAGGCCCAATTACCAACTGTCTCGAAACTTAACAGCATTTTTAGGACCAAAAAGGAGTTTCACAAAGAATCAGACAAGCCAGTAATGCATTAATCAATAGGATTTTTATAATATTCTTCCAGCTTTAAGTAACTGATAGAATGTCATGTCCTTATGAAAAACCAATCCTGGGGCAGCTAGGTGGTGCAGTAGATAGAGCACCAGCCCTGAAGTCAGGAGAACCTGAGTTCAAATCTGGTCTCAGACACTTAACATTCCCTAGCTGTGTGACTCTGAGCAAGTCACATAACCCCAATTGCCTCAGCAAAAAGCAAAAAAAAAAAAAGAAAAAAGAAAAAAGAAAAACCAATCCTATACATGTTTTGTGTTTTTTTCCTGCTAAGCTCTCATAGAGTTTAAAACTGTCTGTCCTCAGTGTAACTAGTTTGTTCTTAGCTCCTTAATGCAGTTGCTCCTGTCCTGGGAATGGTACTAGGACACCAAGGAAAGTCCTGACTCCTCCAACTCACTAAAGTTCACAAGTACTTCCTCTGGTCAGGGAGGGAGGAAAGAGTTTGAGGCTGAATCAAGTCCAAGGCTCTTCTTTTTACCCCCTTACGCCCACCAAGGGAGGAGAGAGGAGGGAGGAGAGAGTTGGAATAGCTGTCTGCCCTCCATTCTATCAGACACTGACATGACTAGATTCCAAAATAGTTTGCTATTTTATACAAAACCCACAAGGTTTTATATGTACTAAATCACCTTAATCAGTTGAAATATACTTCATTTGGAAGAACATCACTCCAATTCATCCAGTGGCTTCAAGGATTTCTAAACTAATCCAAGACTTTTCATAGCTAGTTTAACTCCCTTGATTGATTGATTGACTCAATAGAGATGTCTGGGCCTTGCTCAAATCTCTGATTGCTTATTTCAGTGGAAATATTCTCACCTGACATTGGTATAAGGACATGGCATCTTGTCAGTTACTTTAAATGGAGTAAGGTTATTAAATAGATTGATTCCATAGACCTTGACCCTTACACATTAATAAAAGTTAACCCTAAAATCATCCCTTCCTTTACTGTACCTGCTCACTCCTGTCCATAGGTCTTTTATTTTAGATTCATAGCTTCTCTTTATATGAGTTAAAATATGATATAATAAAAATCTATTGATTAATGCGTTACTGGCCTGTCTGATTCTTTTGTGAAACCCCCTTTCAGTCCTGTAAATGCTCTTAAGGATTGAAACAGATGGTAATTGGGCCTTTGAGCCCAGAGGCTTACAAAGAAAGGTAAGTCGATCCATTAAATGAACATAACCTACTCTTGCCTTGAGCCACAGACATTGGGTACTATTAAGAAAACATGATTATATCCCCTTCATACAGCTCTCTATTTGATAATAAGCATTTATTGAGTTCCTACTATGTGCCAAGCATTCTACCTAAGAAAAACAAAAACAAAATGGTCCCTGATTTCAAAGAGTTCCATTTGGGGGAAACAAAATGTATAAAGATAAATAAATATAAAATATGGACAAAATAATTTAGAAGGAGGACAGCTAGATGGTGCAGTAAATAGAGTGCCTCGGTTTCCTCCCTTGTAAAATGAACTGGAAAAGAAAATGTCAAACCACTCCAGTATCTCTGCCTAGAAAAACCCCAGATGGGGTCTTAAAGAGTTGAAGCAACTAAACAACAACAAATTTTGTAAGGGGGAATAGTGAGGTATTAGCAACTGAAGTGATCAAGATAGATGAAGATAAAAGAAAGTTAGAGATTCTTCAAGGTGAGAGTGAAGAAGGAGGGTAACCCAAGTTTGAGGGGAAAGGCTATACAAAAGCATGGAGACTGGAAGTACGTCATGAACAGGAAAGACTAAGCAGGTCAATTCTACTGCAGTATATATTGATTCAAGAAACACTACAGAGCATGCATTTTTACCAGGTATCCTCTATGAAACAGGCTAATGGACTTCACTGATTTTCCTGTTACGGCCAAGTCTAGTCCTATGACCAAACGAAGAGAATCACCATTGCTACCATGAAATTTCCAGTTCATCAAGACCCTGATTCCCATCAAAGTTATCCCTCTCTGGGGATAACATACCTATAGTGTTGTCTTCAGAAACCTGGACTGATGATACCATCACAGATACTTAGGAGTTGGGAAACACTATCTATAGAAAGTCACTGTAAAATATGGGGAAGTGACCTATGTTAACTTCTCCCTCACTCTACATTCAGGATGATGGGGAAGCTATATCCTGTTGAATGTCTCTTTCTTTTCTCTGTGTTTTCGCTCACAGAGTCAAAGAATCTCAAAGTGAAAGGATTCTATGATAAAAGTCACAGGATCCTAGATTTACAACTAGAAAGGATTTCAAAGTCCATCCAATCCAACCAAAGTCTAGAAAGGTCTTAGACATAGGAGACATCAGAGAGAGAGTTTGAACCTAGGTCTGATGACTTTGATACCACATTGCTCCTGTCAAGTTCAAACCACATCTGAATAATTTCATTCACAGAAAATGTGACCTTTCAGCCTTTTTCCAAATCAAGGGGAACCCTCTTCTTCAATAAGATAGTCCATGTCTTTGGAAAACTCTGCTTGTTAATCAATCAACTGATCAACAAGAATTAAGCACTTACTTATTGCAAGGCTAAGTATGGCAGAAAAAGACCAAAATAGTTCCTCCCTTCAAGACGCTTACATTCTAATAGGGGAGAGAATACGCAATTAACTAGGCATGTGAAATATACATGCAAAAAAAGAACAAAGGAAGTTCCCCTTTAAGATGAAGGCTCTCCAAATGGAAAGGTGACCAGGAAAGACCTTCAGAAAGTGAAATTTGAGCTGCTTAAAGGACTTCCTTTTTAGATATTCCCAATGAGGGAATCTACCCTCTGGGGCTAATCAGGAAAAAAAATGAATCCCTCTTCCATTTGACAGCCCTCCCAATATCTGTAAATATTATTATGTCATGTTCTGCATGCACACACCAAGTCTCCTCCTCTCCAATTATCTAACTTAGGAAGTTATCCTAGGGCCAGAGGACCAGTAACACTGAAATTTAATCATACATTATTTTACTTTTCTCCTTGTCCTGCTCAGATGTGCTGAGCTAGCATAGGAAGAGGCATTTGTCCCCTCACAAGAAAATGATTTCTCCAACAAATGGTGAGGGCAGTTTAAGTTCAACCAGGTCTCTAAGTCCATTTGTTGGACTCCTGGAGTCTGTGGGAAAATTTGGTTATAGTGTACTTCCAACCTGAACCAATTGAGATATGTAGAATTTTAAATGTATGGTTTGTAATAAAGTAAGCCCAAGAATGATGGTTTTATGCCTCTGAGGAGTTGGAAAGGTTCCCAACCATCACCATTTCCCCTTTAGTTGAGCTCAGTTCAGAAAACATGAATAAATGCATAAACAGGAGACCAGGCACAGAGTTCAAAAGGCAAGCACAATGTGAAGGAAAATGTCCACCTCTAGCTGGAACAATAATATTATTTCTTGGATGGATCTTTGGTCCAGTGTCTGCCAATTACTGTCTGTGGGAACCCGGGCAAGTCTAAGCTTCATCCCCAAAGAAATAATGAAGATCATGTGACCTATTATAACTCCTTCCTAGACAACTGATTTGTAAAATTTAATTGAAATGAAACCATTATTATCAACCTTCCAGTGCAAACACTCCCTCCAGCCTTACTAGTTCAAGTTCATCTACCCCATTGCTTCTGGGGCCATTCTGGTCCAGAACTTGCCAGAAATCTTAAGGTCCAAAAGGTAGCTTAGTTTGTACCAGATCTTTCAGTTATTGATTGATTGATTGATTGTTGTTGTTCAATCATTCGGTCTTCTCCAACAATTCATGACCACGTGGCCTACAGAATGCCAGGCCCCTTCCATTCTCCAAGGTCTGTCCAAATTCATGTTCATTACTCCCATGATGCTATCTCTCCATCTCATTCTCCACCATCCCCTTTTCTTTTTGCCTTCAATCTTTTCCAATTTCAAAGCCTTTTCCAGTGAACCCTCTATTCTCATGTGACCAAAGTATTTAAGTTTCAGCATCTGTATTTAATTTTCCAGTGAATAATCTGAATTAATTTCTTTAAGGTCCTACAGATATTTCATGGCAGTGCTAAGTCTGGAATACACCTCCAAGCAGCTAACATTGTGTTTTATTCCATATTTGTTCACTTATTTGTTTTCTAGCAGAGTGTCTGGCATGAAACAGGTCCTTTATAAACTTTTTAATCTATCATCTACTTCCATTCATCTATCCATCCATCTATCTATTCATCTATCTTATCCATCCATCTATCACTCTACTATCTGCCTGCCTATCTATTGATCTATTTATATATGTTTCTCTGTATCTCTACTTGTCTATTTATAGATCTATGTTTGTTTATATCTGTCTTTTTTTCTCTCTGCCTATTTGCCTATCAATCTATTTGCCTGCCTATCTGTTGATCTATTTAAATATCTTTGGTCTTTCTATATCTATGTCTCTCTGCCTATCTATTTGTCTATCAATCTATCTGTCTGTCTGCACATCTATTTGCCTTTTTCTGTTCATCTATTTATCTACCTGTCTAGCTATAATATATCTGCCTGTCCATCTGTATATCTATCTCTACCTATCTCTATCTAGCTTCCTGTCTGTCTGTTGCTCATATCTCTCAGTTTGTCTGTCAATGCTACTGCTCTGAAGATTATGTGTAGAAAGAGTCTTGGATCAAAAGTTAGAGGAAGGACCTGCAGTCAAATTCTGGCTTTTCTGCTTGCTATCTTTAGGACCTGCAACAAGGAACTGTCTACCACAGTATCTGAGGCTTTGCTTCTGTAAAATGATTAGATTGGTCCTGGTCAGTCAGTCAATCAATATACATTTATTAAGCAACTGCTAAGCACCTGGCAGTAAGCTCTGGACTGGAAATACAATAAGAAGTAAAAGCCATCTCCTGTTTTTAGGAAGCTCACAGTCTCATAAAGCAGACAAGATACAAATAATGACATATAAACAAGCTAGAGACAGAATAAAAAAAGAGATAATCTCGGGGGAAGACCCTGATATTAAGAAGGGCTTGGGGAATGCTTCTTATAAAAGGTAAGACTTTATCTGGTACTTAACACAAAGCCAAAAGTAGAGGAAGAAAGTCAATCTGAGGGGGGAGAGTATTCCAAGTTTGGGGGAGACCTGTGCCAAACCAAGAGATAGATGGTCTTGTTGGTGAAACAGCCAGAAAGTAGGAAGGAGTCAGGTTATGAAGGACTTTGAAATGAAAGAGAAGTGATGAGAATAGATAATGATCAGAGAAGGCAATTTCAGGTTTATGAACATAAAAGTGGTACAGTTGTGGGTGATAGAAAGTTAAGCATACTATCTTTGTGGGTGTCTGAGATGGATGGCTGAAGTAGGTCATGTGAAATTAGTGACCTGAGGAACCGTGAAGTGAGCATTTGAGGAAATATTACTATGTATGCTGAAATCCTTTAGCATAAAGGCAGGAATTGAGAAGAGAGAGAATGTGAGCCAGGCATTGAACTCAATAAGGAAAGAAGAACTCTACTGGTTCTAAAATTAGCCTTCAATGAAGATAGAACTGAGTCCCTGCCCTCTGGGAAGACAAGAAAGGAAAATTTGGAGTCTAGTAAGCTGCTATAAACATTCTCTCCTTTTTTCCTTTCAAATAATCACTTTGGAGCCAAAAGAGAGCTCAAACCATCTGGTTCAACCACCTCATTTTGCAGAAGATGAAACTGGGGTTAAATGACTTGCCCAAGATCATATAGATAATAAGCAACAGAGCCAAGAAAGAGCCTTTTTGTCACAACAAATGAAAAATAAGGCAAACAATTTCAAAATTTGGATAAAGAGAGATGAACTTCATCTAAGAGGGCCTTTTAAAGCAACAACAATTTTTTTCTAACAGAGAAAATGAAAATGGATTTTTTTCCCCATCACAAACAGAAAACGGTATATAAATGTGAATGACGGAGACTTAATTTATCATGGACTCTGGCCATTCCATCATTCCAGGCTATTAAAAAATTTAATCAAAGATTTAGGTTATTAAACTGCCTAAGGTTGGCAAAGGTTTGCTGTTATCTTATGTTAAAATCCATCACAGTCCAAATAAAATGAAATTAATTTCAGATGCCAAAAGAAACCTGAGTCAATAGAGCATTAATATTTCAAACTGGCTGGCACTGTGGGTCTAGTCAAGAGAGCCATGGGAAAATTGGGAGGAGGAAGGGGAAGAACAGTGATTTCCTTGAATCATAACATCCCATCATGGCCCCAGGGGGCACAAGATCAGGATACTGGTGTGATCCCCAAGACCTATACAACTCAATTCAATTCAACAAGCATTTATTGAACATCTACTTATGTGTCAGACTATTCATTGGAAAGACAAATATGAAGATGAATCTTGAGTACTTTGATCACATAATGAGAAAATAGAACTCATTGGAAAAGACCCTGAAGCTGGTTTAAAAAAAAAAGGAAAAGGGAATGGCAGAGGATGAGCTGGATAGATAGTATCATAGAAGCAATGAATATGAATTTGGATAGACTTCAGGAGATAGTGGAAAATAGAACTTCCTGATATTCTATGGTCTATAGGGTCCCAAAGAGTCAGACATAACCAAATGACTAAACAACAATAACTATGTATCAGGCACTCTACTAAATGTTAGGATTTAAAATATAAAAACAAACCAAATTCTGCCTTCAAGTTTATTCTACTGGGAAGACACAATATCTCTAAAGACCTACTGGTACAGGGTGGCTGGGGTTTCCTCTCCCACTAAGGGGACACAAATAAGGGTTGAAGTTAACCAAGTTTAGTCCTAGGGATGCCTAGTGTCTAAGCATATAAATATTTTTTCCTTATTGCCTCTGGCTTATTAAGTCCCCACCTTGGAGCCCTGGGGGAAAAAACCTTTTAAAACCTTTCTTTGAATAACAGCTCTTCTCAGCAATATGACGATCCAAGACAATTCCAAAAGACTCATGATGTAAAATGCTATTCACATCTGGAGAAAAAACTATGGAGTCTGAATGCAGATGGAAGCATACTATTTTCACTTTTAAGGGGGGTAGGAGTATTTTGGCTTTTCCCTTTTGTTCTATGGAAATATGTTTACATTATTGCATATGTATAACCTATGTCAAGGATTGCCATCTTAGGGAGGAGGGCAAAAAAATTTGAAACTCAAAATATAAAAAAATGGATGTTGAAAATTATCTTTACATGTAACTGGAAAATGAACAAAAGAAAAAAAGAAAAAAACCTTTTTTTTTATTCATGTATAAATTCCCCTCCCCAAAAAATCAATGTCTCTTCTAAAAACATCCTTAATGTACAAGGTAATTGAAGTATGGATTAGCTATTTATTTCCTCCATTAAAAAGGACATACTCCATTCCAAAAAAGAAACAACCAAAAAAAAAAAAAAAAACCTCAAAAGCATGAATTGACAAATATTTAAAATATTAAAGAAGGGGCAGCTAGGTGGTGCAGTGGTTAGAGCACCAGCCCTGAAGGCAGGAGGACCTGAGTGCAAATCTGGTCTCAGATACTTCCTAGCTGTGTGACCCTGGGCAAGTCACTTAACCCCAATTGCCTCAGCAAAAAAGCAAAAAAAGAAAAAAAAAAGAAAACATAAAAGAGTAACACCACTTTTCTTGGGCTCTCAACAGCTAGATATTTGAAACATCAAAATATGAACACTTTTTGGAATTTTTGAATGGGAATTCCATCTTCACTGTAAATCTGCATTGTTCAAACACTTCATTCAAGGTCTCTATCTTCTGGCAAGACTAAACATGGCTTGGGCTCATCTTCCTGCTGATAGTTAGCAATCAATTAATTAATAACTGTTAAGCATATACTGTGTGTCAGAAATATATAAAAAAAAATCCCTGCCCTCAAGGAATTCTCTAATAGGAGAGACAAAATTCAAATACAATCAAAGCATGCTATATGTAGAATAAATAGAAAATAATTAACAATGGGAAGGTGTGAGAATTGAGATGATTTGGGGAAGGCATCCTGTGGAAAGTAGAATTTTAGTTGGTACTTAAAGGAAGGCAGGAGGTAGAGATCAGGAAGAACACTCTACACATGGGAGATCAGAGAAAATGTCAGGAGCCAAAAGATGCAATGTCTTGTGCATGGAACAGTCAGGATTGTCACTAGATCAAAGAGTACATATCAAGGAAGGAGTGAGGTATGGGAGTCTAAGTAGGTAGGAGATACCAAAACACGTGAATCACAAGAAATGGGTAATATATGGCTTCAGCATTGTGCATACTTCATGGGATGGCCTGCAGAGACCCAATCCCAAATATGCTTAATGAGGTCATCTCCAATTCAACCCACTACAACACAGATAAATAAATGGCAAATGGACACAAATATTAAGTAAATACAAAGCAGGTTTTTGAGGGCCTAAGAAGTAGTATTAGAGATTGACATTAAAGAAAACTACAAATTCTCAAAAGTGGAGGTGAGGAAGGAGTATATTCAAGGTACAAAGCACAGTTTATGCAAAGGCACAAAAGTGGGAAATGGAGAAGAACATGCATGGAGAACAATTAGACCACTTGAGCTAGAACCTAGAATACATGGATTGTAGTAATGTGTGATCAGTCTTGGAAGAAGATTGAAGACTGCTTGTGAAGGGACTTAAATACCAGGCAAAGTAGTTCCTATGGTACACTAGAAACAACAGGTAGTCAAGGAAACTTCTTGAGTGAAGGAGGGAAATGGACAATAATTTGATGGTTTAGTGGAAGAAAAATTTGAAAGGATAGAGACTAGAAGCAGGGAGAACAATTTAGAGGGCATAGCAATAATTCAGACAAGAGGTAATGAGGGCCTAGACTACAGTGATATTCTTATAAGTGGAGAGAAAAGGATGGATACAACTATTGCAGCAACTCCCCGGAGACAAATGAACCAAAATAAGATGAGTTGATACCAAAGTCAAGGAAGGACATGGACTTAGAGAAGCAAATACATAGGAAGGACAGAAGAATTGTTTGAAATGTTGAAGAATGAAGTATTTTAAATATTTGAAAGTATTGAAGATTTGAAATATTGAAGAGATGTTTAAAGATTGTTATAAAGAAGAGAAATGAAATCTGTTCTTCTTTACCCTGGAGCAATGATGGGAATACAGATTGGGTGATTGTAGGTTAATCAATCATCATCAAGCATTTATTAAGCACCAGTTTTGTGCCAAACAGTATAACAGGTGCTGGGGATAAAGACAAACATTAAACAATTGCTGTCCCCCTGGAGGTTACATTCAGTTGGGGAAGACATGTATAAGAGAATATGAATAAGAGGTAACATCTCTTTAATATGAGGGAGCAAAAAGATTGGTTTCTTAAAAAGGCAGAGAATGAGCATAAGGAAAACTTTTAAAAATCAACTTGGGAGGAAACAGTCTTTCAAATAAAATGCTGAGAAATATAGACTTCTCTGAGCGTCAGAAAGGAAACTACTCCTCAGGCAGATGTACTTAGAAAAACTGTTAAAAACAGTTCTTAAAGTAATGATGACTACATGATATTGTGGTCATCAGATCCTTTGTATGCAACTTTTTATTGTTTTAAAGCTTATAACTGGCATTTTATAAATCAAATAACTATCTGGAGACTATGTGATTTATTATATGAGGATTGTTGGGTTCATATCTGACAAAAAAGTGGCCTTCATTTTTGCCTCATAAGGCAATGATTTGAAATATAAGAAACCAGCAGGAAAAAAATCTATAGAGAAATAGAGGAGATAGAAAGAAGTAGGAGAGTGAGGTGAGCAAGGAAAAATCACAAGAAGCCAGGGAAAAAAACACGAAAATTTTCCAAGTTAGAACTTGCTGACTAAAAGAAAGGGATTGTTTTGCTGATTGGGTCTAGAAAAGTTGGAGCATCTGATAGAATCTCATTGAAGGAGAGTTGAATCTTGTTACTGCATATGTAGCTATTTGAGTTTATTGCTTTCTAGAACTGCCTGAAGTTTGAAAGAAGAGAAACCCCTCAGGTATTGTCTTTGTTGCCTTCTACTGCCCAAATTAATTTGAGAGAGAAAAAACTCAAGGGAGAAAAACAGGATCCTCATAAGTTTTATGGTGAACCGTGCTTTGAAGCTTGTTGGATGAACAAAAACACCCAGCTTTTTGCAGATCTGAAGAGCCTGGAAGTTCTCCAACTTAAGGAAATGACTTATCAATAATAGTGTAACATTTTTCTCATTGATTTGTGAAGGATGGCTGTGAGTTAAGAGATTTTTAGCTCCATCAGCTAAAGAGTAGCTGTGTTGCCCAGAAAGGGACCAGTGGGAACCATAAAGGGGGCAGTTAACAAAGAAACAACTTTATGTGATGTTGGTTGTTGTTGAAGCGTTCAAGATAATGAAGACTTCTGATCTAGACTCGTGAGTTTTGCCAGGAACAAAGGTTTTCCCAGTTATGTGCTTCCCTGCTAGATTTCTAGAGCTATATGACCATTATTCCCTACATATGTGACATGCAATATGACCCACTTTTATGAATGAATGATGTTTTGTTCTTTTCTTGATTTTACCTTCTATTGAGTACAATTTATTATTATTGCTTTTGCAGAAATAAGTGATTTTTCTTGCTTCAAGCTTTGTCATTTAGTGAACGTATTACATTTAACAGTTAATAGCATCATGATGACTGATTTCATGGAAATGAGAAGCACATTGGTAAGGGCTCATTGGCTAAAGTGATGTGGAGTAAAACTATCACCCCACATTAGGGTTATCCCTAGTATCCTAAGAAAATTATGAATCATCGTAATATGGCATTCATTCTATAAACCCCAGATGTGGCAACATAAAGACACATTGGGCCTTGTACCATGCCTAGGTTACATGTACCTTCCATATAAAGAAAAGTGTAGTTGAAAGAGCTGTCTAAAAATGGAAATGACTGTGAATTAATACTCTCCCCACACTGGAAACTTCCAAATAAATTTAGACTCCAAGCAGACCTTGAAGGTCAACTTAATCCCACTCTTTCAATTTGCAAATAAGGAAATTGAGGCCTACAAGCAAGGAAATTGTCCAAAAATAATAAATAGTGGTGAGACTACAAACCAGCTTGTCTGAATATAAGCCCAAAAATCTTTTCACTAAATGATGCTATCATATGACCTTCAAGTTGCCTTCCTGTTTTTTAAGATTCAATGATGATATCACTTGAGTAGGATAAAAGCAGAAATTAAACCATCCTCAATGGGACTGCCTCCTTCAATGGAAAAATACAGTTATGTATACCAAATTGCCATCTGTGAAGGCTATTGACTTCTATGCTCTTGAAAATTGTCATCCCATGTCCTTTCTAAAATGACTTTCTTTCTCCTTCATATCCCTAATAGCACCCTATAGATTCCTTTCCATTTCCCTACATCTCCATTTGGATCTTCTCTCCATCCTAAGGGCTCAATTCACTTCTCTCTCACGTCATCACTTTTATTCCTACCAGGTTTTTATTGACTTAAAGATTTCCAGAGTTACCCCAGCTTGCCTTTAAAGGGAGATTGAGAAGAAAAAGGAGAAGGAACTACATATTTAAAAATATTTTAGCAGCACTTTTTTCGATGGCAAAAATTTGAAAATTGAGAGAATATTCATCACTTGAGGAATGGCAGAACAAGTTGTGCTATGTGATTGTGATGGAATACTGTTATCATTCAGTCATTTTTAAAGTCATTTCAGGCTCTTCATGACCCCATTTGAGGTTTTCTTGCCAGAGATACTGGAGTGGTTTTCCATTTCCTTTTCCAGCTCATTTTACAGGGGAGGAAGCTGAGGCAAACAGGGTAAAATGACTTGCTGAGAGTCACATAGGTAGGAAGTCTGAAAATGGATTTGAACTCTCAAAACTGTGACCCAGTGCTTTAATGATTTAGCACCACCTAGCAGCCAGATGGAATATTATTGTGAAATAAGAAATGATGAGGGGGTGGTTTCAGAAAAACCTGGGAAGACTTATATGAATTCGGCAAAGTGAAATGAGCAGACTTGGGAGAATACTGGACACAGTAATAGCAATACAATGACCAACTGTAAGCAACTTGACCATTCTGATCCATACCATGATCCAAGACAAATCTGAAGGACTTATGAGGAAAAATGCTATCCACTGCCAGAGAGGGAACTGAGGAAGTCTAAACTTCTTTATTACTTCTGTTTTTGCAAAATGGCAATATGGAAATATGTTTTGCATGTTTTCACATGCATAATTAATATCACATTTCTTGTCTTTTCTGTGAGTAGGGCATATTTTCATATGTATAATTGATATCACATTTTTTGCCTTTTTAATGGGTATGGGGAGGGTCATGAAGAAGAGAATTTGGAACTCAAAAAATATTAATTAATAAATAACAATTTTTAAAGATAAAATCAAGGGAGCTTAAGAGACATGTAGAGATCAAAACTGGATAGAGGTTCTCCTAATTTAAAGAACATAGTGCAAAAATTAACAGTAAAAAGATAAGTAGTAGGGCAGCCAGATGGGGCAGCTAATAAAGCACTGGCCTTGGAATCAGGAGAACCAAGTTCAAACCCAGGCTCAGACACTTACTAGCTGTGTGACCTGGGCAAGGCACTTAACTCCAATTGCCTTCAAAAAAGAAAAAAAGAAAAAGACAGAGAGGCAGAGAAAGAGAGATGGATGAATAGTTAAAAGTATGAGTGAATAGAGAAATAAAAGAATGCATGCAGGGATGGACAGATGGACAGATGGATGGATGGATAGATCATGCCTTCACAATAAATGGCATCCAAACCATGGATTAGTAGAAAGATGCTAAACTTGGAGGCAAAAGACATTGATTCAAATCCCAACTTAGAGACTTACCATTTATTTGTTTGTCCCTGGGCAAGTAAACTCACTTTTTCTGAGCCACTTTTTCCTCACCTATGAAATAATGATACCTTCAGTATATGTTATATGATAATACCTGCACTGCAAAGTATTGCCATAAGGAAAATGCTTTGAAAACCTGAAAGGGTTATGGTAATGGGAAATGATTATTACATAGATAAATAGAGAAGAAAAGCATAGTACACTGGATAAAAACACTGTTTGGAGAAAGATAATTTGGTTATCTTGCTTAGTTGCTTAGTCCTGAGCCTGATACTTGCAATTTGTGTGATTTTGGGCAAGTCATCACCAATCTGGATCTCAGTCTTTTCCTCTATAAAATGAAGGCATCTGACTAATTGCTGCTGATGTCCTGCCAGCTCTAAATCCTATGCTGCTTCCTTGATTTAAACTTTGTCTCCAGAACACAGAGGATAGTGCTCTGTGTCCTGCATGTAATAAATGTGCAATGTATAGTAGTTTCCAATAAACTAGTTGACTGACTGATTAGATTGCATCCTAATCAATAAACTCCAGTGACTTCCTATTATCTTCAGAATTAAATAAAAAGTCCTCTGATTGGCATTTAAAGTATAAGATGGCTCCCTCCTATCTTCCTGGTCTTCTTAAACTTTACTTAGCTCCACAAGTCCAACTACATTGGCCGAACTATTGACCCTCTTCCATCACACTATATTTCTAATCTCTGTCTTTGACTTGGTTGCCCCCATGCTCAGAATTCTCTGCTCTACCTCCTAGATTCTCTCAATTCCTTCAAGTTCCAGATAAACTCTCACCTTCTGCAAAACAGTTTTCCTGATCACCTAATGCTAATATCTGTCCTTTACTGATTATCTCCAATATCTCCTATATATAGTGCATTTGTCCATAGTTTTTTGCATGTCATCTCTCCAGTTAAGCTGAGCTTCTTGAAAACAGGTTCTGCCTTTTGACTTTCTATTTATCCTCCATATTTAACAGTGCCTGGCACATAGTAGGTGCTTGATAAATGCTTGTTAACTAATGTCTCAGAGTCCAAACTTGCCTGGCTTCCTTCAAGACTTAGCTCAAGGGCAGCTAGGTGGCACAGTGGATAGAGCACCAGCCCTTGATGTCAGGAGGAGCCGAGTTCAAATCTGATCTCATATACTTAACACTTCCTAGCTATGTGACTCTGGGTGAGTCACTTAACCCCAATTGCCTCAGCAGAAAAAAAAAAGACAGCTCAAATTCTACTTTCTATAAGAGATTCTTCCTGGTCTCCCTACCCATCCATTCTTTATTCCTTTCACCTTGATATTACCTTCATGTTGTCTTTTCCATTAAACTGTAAGTTCCCTGAACAGCAAGCAGAGTGCTTTTTAATCTGTCTTTATATCTTCAGTTCTTAACATCACATTTAATAAATGCTTGTTAATTGACTAATATACAAACTATTATCTGTCTTTGAAAGTTCTTCACAATCTGCTCTAAATCTTCCTTTATAGACTCATTACTCATCACTCACCTGCATACATTCTATGTTTCAGCCAAAATATCATTCTTGCTAATCCTCACCCAAGACATTCCATGACTCATTTCTATCATTTTTTTGGAGTGTCTTTTAAGCCGGTATAAGAAGGAAGGTTCTTGTCCATCAGAATTGATTATCATATAGTCTTGTTGCCATGTATCTCCTGGTTCTGCTCATTTCACTTAGCATCAGTTCATATAGTCTCTTCAGGTCTTTCTGAAATCATCCTACTGGTCGTTTCTCACAGAACAATAATCCATAATATTCATATGCCATAATTTATTCAGCCATTCTCCAATTGATAGGCATCCATTCAGTTTCCAGTTTCTAGCCACTACAAAAAGGGCTGCCACAAACATTCTTGCACATGTGGGTCCTTTTCCCTCTTTTAAGATCTCTTTGGGATATAGGCCCAGTAGAAATACTGCTGGGTCAAACAGCATGCACAGTTTGCTAACTTTTTGAGCATAGTTCCAAATTGCTCTCCAGAATGGTTGGATCCATTCACAGTTCCAACAATGTATCAGTGTCCCAGTTTTCCCACATTCCCTCCAACATTCATCATTATCTTTTCCTGTCTTCTTAGCCAATCTGACAGGTGTGTAGTGGTATCTCAGAGTTGTCTTAATTTGCATTTCTTTGATCAATAGTGATTTGGAGCACCTTTTCATATGACTAGAAATAGTTTCAATTTCTTTATCTGAAAATTGCTCATATCCTCTGATCATTTATCAATTGGAGAATGGTTGAATTCTTATAAATTTGAGTTAATTCTCTGTATATTTTAGAAATGAGGCCTTTATCAGAACCTTTGAATATAAAAATGTTTACCCAGCTTATTGCTTCCCTTCTAATCTTGTGTGCATTAGTTTTGTTTATACAAAAACTTTTTAACTTGATATAATCAAAATTATCTATTTTGTGATTAATAATGATCTCCAGTTCTTCTTTGATCACAAATTCTTCCTCCTCCATAGCTCTGAGAGGTAAACTATCCTAGGTTCTTCTAATTTGTTTATAATATCATTATTTAGGTCTAGATCATGAAACCATTTCAACCTTATCTTGGTATATGGTGTTAGGTGTGGGTCAATGCCTAGTTTCTTCCATACTAGTTTCCAATTTTCCCAGCAGTTTTCATCAAATAATGAATTCTTATCCCAAAAACTGGGGTCTTTGGGTTTGTCAAATACTAGATTACTATAGTTGTTGACTATTTTGTCTTGTGAACCTAACCTATTCCATTGATCAACTCCTCTGTTTCTTAGCGAGTACCAATGGTTTTGATGACCATTGCTTTATAATATAGTTTTAGATCTGATACAGCTAGGCCACCTTCATTTGCTTTTTTTTTTCATTAATTCCCTTGAAATTCTTGACCCTTTGTTCTTCCAGATGAATTTTGTTGTTACTTTTTCTAGGTCAGTAAAATAATTTCTTGGGAATTTGATTGGTATAGCACTAAATAAATAGATTCATTTAGGTAGTATTGTCATCTTTATTATATTCACTCGACCTATCCAAGAGCACTTGATATTTTTCCAATTGTTTAGATCTGAC
>JAJPUD010000120.1:487932-504822 GCA_023553655.1 Myrmecobius fasciatus | reverse complement strand
GTTTTAGATCTGATACAGCTAGGCCACCTTCATTTGCTTTTTTTTTCATTAATTCCCTTGAAATTCTTGACCCTTTGTTCTTCCAGATGAATTTTGTTGTTACTTTTTCTAGGTCAGTAAAATAATTTCTTGGGAATTTGATTGGTATAGCACTAAATAAATAGATTCATTTAGGTAGTATTGTCATCTTTATTATATTCACTCGACCTATCCAAGAGCACTTGATATTTTTCCAATTGTTTAGATCTGACTTCATTTGTGTGGAGAGTGTTTTGTAGTTTTGCTCATATAATTCCTGACTTTCCCTTGGCAGATATATTCCCAAATATTTTATACTATTGACAGTTATTTTAAATGGAATTTCTCTTTGCATCTCTTGCTGTTGGATTTTGCTAGTGATATATAAAAATGCTGATGATTTATGTGAATTTATTTTGTATCCTGCTAAAGTTGTAGATTATTTCTAATGGTTTTTTAGTTGATTCTCTAGAGTTCTCTAAGTAGATCATCATATCCATCTGCAAAGAGTGATAATTTGGTTTCCTCATGACCTACTCTAATTCCTTTAATCTCTTTTTCTTCTCCTATTGCTAAGGTAGCATTCCTAATACAATACTGAATCGTAATGGTGATAGTGGGCAAACTTGTTTTACCCCTGATCTTATTGGGAATGGTTCCAGTTTATCACTGTTACATATAATGCTAGCTGATGGGTTTAAATAGATGCTACTGACTGTTTTAAGGAAACGTCCATTTATTCCTGTATTCTTTAGTGTTTTTAATAGTTCTCTTCAACAATGAGGTGATTCAGACAAATTCCTAATTGGATGTACATTTTTTCTCTTTTTGTAGTATAGGGTATATACTTTAAGTATAGGGTAACTTTCTACTGGGCTCTTATAGTTCTGAAATTGTGCATCTTTAGGGTGTTTATATGTCCCACCCCCTAATCTAGATGCTGTCATAAGTAACTGATATTTTGGAGACCCCATCACATATAGCAAATCTCAGATATTTTAAGTTTTTGAAGTTCATAAGCTCGTTCTCTGGTCAAGACAAAAACTGTCTTTTTCTTCCACTCTCCCCAAAAGTGACTTCATCTCAGAGATTTGTCCTGGATGGGTCACCATCTGCATGTCTAATTCTCAACTAGTTTGTTATATTTATCCAAGTCCAAAGGGGGCATGGCCAACCCTTTAACAAACTCCAATTCATTTCCCATATAGTTTTATTTCATTTCATCCAATGACTGGAAGAATTTTCTCTTCCCTAATTGACTTATGTATAATTCAATCAAAAAAGTGTTTTCCGTTGATAAAGGTCTATAGCTTTTTGTTATTTACTTTAAATGGCATATTATTCTTTTGCCACATGTCCCTTTGACTTTAAATCTGCTTTTCACTGGATGCTAGGTATTTGTGGGAGAGTAAGTCATAGACCTTCAAAGGAATGTTTTGTACCAATTATTTTTATGGGTTACCTAAATAAAAAGCTATTTCTAAAAGTTAATTTACTCTGGATGACTAATTGATATCAATTGATAATCAATGAGAAAAGTACACAGGTGAGGACTCATGAGCAACAGTTGGAAAAAATCACTAGTCTCTGATCCTGAAGAAATAGAAGCTGCCCTGACAATATGAGTTGGTGTTGGGAGAGTAAACCCAGAGCCTTGGCTACATCTGAATGCACTCTCATCTTAAAACATTTGGTTCCCCTCAACATTTAGCTCAAATACAAGAAAATTCTCCTGACTTCCTCTTCTCCAATTGCTGCTACTGTCTCTGCAGCAAAATGTCTATATAGCTATACGTGTAAATGTTGGATCCCCTAATAGAATACAAGTTCCCTGAAGACATGGACAATTTCATTTATCTATATGTGCAACACCTAAAATCATACTCAGCATATAGCAAGTGCTAAATAAAAGTATTGATTGCAATAAATATTTAATAATGACAAATAGCAACAATAAGAGCTCTTATTTATGCAGGATGTGAGGTTTCAAAAGTGTTTTACTTACAACAGCCACTGGATCAAGTCCTCTGAGCCTTGTTTTCTCAATCTGTAAAATAAAAAGGAAACCTCCAAAAGTCCATCCAAGTTCTGATGTTCTATTTCCTAAGACCTTTCCTATCTCTGACATTCTATATTCTCATAATTTTCTTCACTCTAATGTTCAAGGTGGTGTCAAACATCTCAATTCTGATATTCTATAAGGCCCCTTTCAAGCCTAGTGTTCTGTGTCCAAGGCCCCTCTCTGTTCTGACATTTGATGTTTTAGGATCTTTTGAAGCTCTAAAATAATAATAATAGTGATAGTAAACTGATTTTTGTATAGCACTTTTTAAAATACTGCCTCATTTGATCTAAGGTGCTTTCCAGTAAGCATAGTTTGCCTCTAGTTCTCAAAATTTAGCACATATAATAGTTCTGGATGCTGAAAATTCATAAATAAAAAATCACATTTATTGTTTCTCTCTAATTTTTCCCTTTTTTCCCTAGAATCAACTGGACCCATCCCAGGGATATCAACATCTTATGAGGTACATATCTCACTGGAGAGTGTTGGAAAGCTTAATTTGCAGGATTCCTGACTCTAGGTGGAAAAGTACAGAAATTAACATCCATCATCCTAACCAAGCTCTCCTCTTGGAGAATATTTCTAGTGACCTCCAACCAAGAATGTGCTAAAGCCAATTCTAACTGGTTCCCAAGAGCCAATTGTTAAATTTTTAATGTGAGCATTTACATCTTAGAAATTGGCAAAGGCTACAAAGCAGGGCTTAATTTATTGTTTTGTTGATTGTCTAAATGTAAGAAAATGATGGAGAATGTTAATAACTGCCAATTAAACATAAAAGCATGTTGTAGACCAGTATACCCATGTCTCTATCCATCCCCCAACTAAAGAAAGCCTACCCTTTGCTTCTGAAGATAAATGGAAAACATTTTTCCTTGTATCGTAGTTATCTGGTTGTATGTTTTCTTTACATTATTAGAATAGCTTCTAAAGAATGCTGAAGCGGCAGATAGTTGGTGCAGTGGATAGAGCATCAGCCCTGAAGGCAGGAGGACCTGAGTTCAAATCTGGCCTCAGACACTTAACCCTTCCTAGCTGTGTGACCCTGAGCAAGTCACTTAACCCCAATTGCCTCAGCAAAAAAAAAAAAAATGCTGAAATACATAAATACTATTAGTGAACTGCGAATTAGTCCAACCATTTGGAAAGCCAATTTGGAATAAATGCTAACAAAAAATGTTTTGATTTCACTAAAATATAAGTTCATTTGACCCAGAGATCTCACTGCTAGTTACATGCCACAAAGGAGGATCACAAGTTAGCAGTAGAAAGAAAGGTCCCTTCAGTAACAAGTTAGGAATGTCTTTTCATGTTCTGCCTTCATAGAGATACAGAACTCCCTTATAATTATGTTAAATGTATTTTAAAAATAGTAATAATTGGGGGCAGCTAGGTGGCGCAGTGGTCAGAGCACCAGCCTTGAAGTCAGGAGGACCTGAGTTCAAATCTGGTCTCAGACACTTCCTAGTTGTGTGACCTTGGGCAAGTCACTCAACCCCAATTGCCTCAGCAAAAAGAAAAAAAAAATAGTAATAGTTTCCTATCTGCTCTCTTGTCTATGAAGTAAATAATTCTTTTCCCTTGCACTCACAAAATTGTAAATTGAAACAACAACAACAAAAAAAAACCATGCTTTTAATCTATATATGAGTGCTTCCCTTATGGAAAAAAATAATAAAAAATGGTCTACACTTGTTTAGAAAAAAAAGAGAAAGAAAGGTTTCTTATATACCAAAATATTTGTGATAACATTTTCCATAACAAAAAGTGAATGGCAATAAAGTAGATGAATATCGATCAAGGAATAAGTAAATTGTGGCACATTAATGTAATGAAATATTACTGTATTGTAAGAAACAATGACTGTGGAGCAATTACAGAAGGATGTGGAAATTAACTGATGCAGAATAAAGTAAGAAGAACCATGAAAACAATATACAAAATGACTGCAACATTTTAATTGGGAAAAAACCAAGAACCAAAAAAATCAATATTGAATGCTATATAGTTATAATGACAAATCCTGCACAAAGAAGAGATAAGAAAATACATCTATCTCCCTACTTTATAGAACTGGGAAACTACAGGAAAGGGACATTGAACATAGTGTCATGCTTGGTTATTGTTCAGTTTTGCTAAGCCACTTTTTTATGTTATCCTTCATCATAATAGATGGCTCTCTAGGAAAAAGAAGAGGGAACAATATATTTGAATATGAAGATTACTCTAACAAAGATATCAATAAAACTTTAAAATAAAAATAAATAAAATGCCTGGACCACCTTTCACTGCCTATTGTTATTAGATAAGGTCAACTCATCATACTGGAACCATCTAGGCAGTCTTTCCCTAGCCCACTAGAGATGATTATTTCAGGCATCCATCATTCCTATTCCACTGAATCTGACAAATAGATCTCAGAGGTTTCTAGATGCTAGCTCTACCTGCCACTCTGAATTAGTTCACTTGTCTTTCTGCTAGGACAGATTGTAATAGAGAGGGAAGAAAAAGAGGAGAGAGAGAGAGAGAGAGAGGGAGAGGGAGAGGCAGAGAGAAAGGGAGAGGAGAGAGAAAGGAGACAGACAGACAGAGAGAGAGAGAGAGAGAGAGAGACTCAGAAAGACTGCCAGTTGTACTTATTATGAGCTTTAAACTCCTGAGCTCTTTTTGCAGTTAGGTGCAAAGGACCATAACGACATCTCAGATTGATATAACACCTCTCCCAAAGACCATTCATATTTACTGAGCCCAATCCTCCCAAGTGGAAACTGCTTCTTCAGAGTAAATTGGATGGAGTCTTATGGAAGGATGCTGCTTTAACTCTTCCAGACCATAATTTAGTTTACCAGGTTGGGGATCTTAATAGGAGTATTTCCTCTATTCAATTCAATTAAATTTAACAAAATTTAAGGATGCACTATGTAAAGCTGTTATTTTGAATCTGGAAAAAACACAGTCTCAAAAAGGTGATGAAGAGGGTGGAGAAGGAGTGGCAGGGCAGATAACCACTGTGAACAATCAACCCATCTCCCACAGAAACTGATCACTGCCCTTCATGGATTAGAAAGGGTGAGGTACTGTGGAAAAGAGACAGTGGCAATAGGATTCTGGAAGTGACAATCTGGGGACAGTTAAGTCACATGGCAGCAGTGAAAGTTCTTGAGAGCCAGTGTTCCTTTAAAGGGAACATATGTCCCTCCCTCTGAATGTCAGGATTCTGTGGCAAAGTTCTTTTCATCCCATGCTGGTTGTAACTAGTGCTATGAATTAGGCAAGGGGAATAAAAGGACAACATACTTTCAGAATCAATTAATATGGTATTTTAATAAATAGATTTTTATCCTTTTCTACTCTTTGTTTCAAAGGGGTGGTTCTCTGGGTGGGGGATGGGATAGATGTGAAAACATAAGAAAATTTTAAATTAACAAAAGACAAAATTAAAAGAACTTTCCTTCGGGGGGCTTGTATTCTCTCTTTAGCAGATCTTCATTTTAGCAATCCATAATGGTCAAGATAAGAGAAGACATGTCATTCTTTTAAGACTCTTGTTTACAATCCTGGGGAATTTTTATGAGCTGAAGGAATTTAATAATCATCGAGCCTTACAATGTCTTTTGGATAAACTGGAACAAGTTATATTTTCCTCATTTAACAAAAGGAGATATTATTGGGATAGAAAAGGGTTAAGTGATTTACTAAGGTGTTGTTAAATGGATTATATTCTTTCTCAGCATACTCAGCACATGCTTGACACATAAATGGATTAGTGTGACTCTATTGATGTAGTCTAATTCAAATCCAACTCTCTTACAAACTGTTTTTTTTCCCTCTATGTACCCCTAAGCTTGAAGTTCAGCCATTGTAGATTAATTACTCTGGGTCCTTTTTTCTATTGTCCTCTTTAAAATGCACCCAACTCCTGAAAAGAAAGCATTAGCCCAGTTAATGTAAATTGAATTGTTAAAAATATATGTGTTGCAGTGGAGAAAAAGCTGAATTTGAATTCTAAGGACCTTGTTTCAGAGACTTCCAGGACACAGGAACAAGATGGTTGACTAGACAGTTTCCTCACATTCCATTAACTCTCAAAAATTTTCCCAGAGAATAATTGTGCTCAAAATATGGTACAATTACAGCTGAATGCACAAGATAAAAAAGAATCCCAACAAGGTGAAATCTTTACGAATTAATCCAAGAAAACACGAAGCCTTACAACATTCACCGGCATCCTTCTTGGCCTGTCCCTTACCTCCAACCTCCATGTTCCTAGCAGATATACACAGAAATGTTCCTAGAGCCCATATTTGGAAACTTTACTACTACTAAAGGAGATTTATCTCAGCCCACCACCCCCATTTATTCCTAATTGGCAACAAGCAGAAAATACTTATTCTACCCTATCAGTGAGGAAAAAGGAACAGAAAGGATGTTGTCTTCTGCATCAGGCCATCGCTAGATTGAGAACTCCCAAAGACCTCAAAGACTCTGCTTTGTACATGTTCCTAACTTCCTCTGAGCCTTCAAAAAGTGGAAGATGTTAGTTTAGACCAACCACTAAAAGTAAGGGGGAGATCCAAGAGAGAAGGCGTGAGAGAACACAAGCATGTGTGGCTATATTAAGCCTGTAGGAAATGGAACTGAAACACAGCTGAAAGCAACTAGCAAGTACTTAAGAAAGAGACCCAATCTGATAAACACTAATTCCTTCAAAATAAAAAGAAGCTGAGATAGCAATGCAGTTATGTTCCTGGGGGATAACTACCAGCAAAGGAGGAAGAGTAAAAAGTGACTGATAGGGAAATAGAAGAAGGAAAGATGATGCAATTTACATAGAAAAGGAATTTTAAATTCAGTTCTTCGAAAATGTTAACCCCCATAAAAAGCACAGAAAGGTAGAAGAAAAATAGGTTATGAGAGAGAGTTGTGGTATAGTGGATAAAAAGCTGACCTAGAAGATAGGAAGACAGGTATAAATTTCACCTCTGACATATACTCACAATATAACTCCTTATAGGTCACTTAATTTTTCAGTGCTTTAGGCCAGAATATCAAATATGTGGCCTACAACATTCCCAACTGTGGCTAGAACCAGATTAAAATGTAATTGTGAAAAAAACTATAATAAAATAAGTGAAAATGCAATAAAACATAAATAACATATTTTAAGAATAAATCAATATGTGAACCAGAGAAACCCATATGTATGGATTAGTGGTCCCTTTTTCTCTTTGAGTTTGACACTACTGTTTTAGGAAACTCTCTAAGGCTGGAGAGAACTTATTGACTTGCATTGGTAGAGATCTCAACAACAATAAAATCTTAGGGCCAGTACCTATTCCTTTAAAATAAGAATCAAAGAATTAAACTTCAAAATGAATGGGAAGGGAGGAGAATTAAAGAAGAGAACAAAGCAAGTAAAAAAACCCCACATCTTAAAGGATCTTACCCCAAAAGTGAACAAGCATTCGTAGTTAGAAGGGAGAATGGACATTGGAGAACTAACAATTTAACTAGGGTGGGAAGAAAGTAGAAAGAAAGAAATAAGTAAAGGAAGTCAATAATTTTATTATAATACTAAAATAAGGTGAAAGGTGAACAAATGTGAATGTGGAGAAAGAAAACCCATGGAAATACATCAAAATGCGGGTTGCATCAAAGTGGTCTAAGCAAAACTAATAAAAAATACAAAGTATTAACTTTAAAAGTGAAAATTTATTTTGGAAAGTAAAACATAATACTAAACACTTAGAAAAAGGAAAATACAAACCTAACCCCATAACTTTAATATGAATGGACTAATAATTCAATAAAATTTTAAAAGTGGCAAATTAAAAAGAAAGAAAAGCCTCACAAGAAACATATATAAAAATTAACATTGTGTCAAAAAGAAAGGAGGGAATAAAATTTGTTAGGTTAAAATTTGCATTAGGTTAATCCCCAAAAAACCAAGAATTACAATCATTTTATAAGACAAATCAAAAAGAAAAATTGACTATATCAATAAAAATACATTGTGCTTAAAAGAACCAGGGACATGAATTAACATCAGTATTAAGCAGTGTGGCTTAATGTGCACAAATGGCATCTAAATCAATAAAGAAAAATTTGAATTTCAAAAAAGTATATATAATAACATACTAATAGTAAACACCTTTCATGTTTATTTCTTAACAAGCAAATCTTACAAACCTAACAAAAGCATAAACAAAAAAGAAAATGGAAACCCAAACAAACAATTCAAAATTTTAGAACTAAAAGATTTTTGTTACCTTCTAGATGGGACAATTAATAAACATACATATTTCTCAGAACTAGACATCTTTACAAAAATAGATAATTTAATGAACAGAAAAAATTACCAAAAAATCCAAAAATTCAAAGTACTAAATACTTCCTCCAAAGACATAATGAAATACAAATAGCAATTAATATAGAAAGTATAAGCCCAAATTAAAAATCTAAAGGGAAATGATAATGAAGTAGTAAACAATGAGTGGACCAAAATAATAATAGAAACAATAACCATGTGAAATACAATGATTATGAGAAGAAAAATGTCAGTATTTCTGGGCTATAACAAAAACAATCCTTAGAAAAAAAACATCTCTCCAAAAACATGTATTAACAGCATAGAAAAAGACAACAAAACTAACTGAATAAAAATTTTAAAGTCCACAAATACATCACAAATAAACACAAAAGAGAAAATCTTGAAACCTAGGGGAAAATAAATAAACTAGATATTAAATACACTAAAGAACTGATTATCAAAACTAAATTCTGATTTTTTTTATTACAAAACTGCTCAAATTTTAGCCAAACTGATTCAAAAGAAGTGGCAGGAAAGTTCATTTTTATGCCCAATAGTTAATGACCATTTCAAAAGTACAACAAAGAATAAATAAAATGATTGTCAGAATCTGTTATATACAATTATATGCAAAGAGAACTAGGAATTCAAAAGAAATAGATTATCTGCAAAAATACAAATATCCAGATTAACAACAGACTAAATAAAAAATTTAAATAATCAAATCAAATTGAATTACTTCCAAATAAATAACAGAAGGACAAAAGCCTTGTCCCTGTTAGAAGAGGATTCTACCAATATAAATGTATGTAGCAGTAATAGAAGGAGCAGGAGCAGCAGCAATAGTAATAGTAATAGTAGTAGCAGCAGCAGTAGTAGCAGAAGCAGCAGCAGCAGCAGCAGCAGAAGGAGGAGGAGGAGGAGGAGGAGTACCTATGTCTGTATCAATACCATAGAAATTATTCTCAAGAATATATAAACTATTGAGAAATAAAGCACTTTATAAGATTCATTTTATGAGACAAATGTAGCCCAAATTCCTAACTTGTTGCTCATTCCAATCTTAAAACATCAACACCTTCTTGGTATGATACAGAACTGTACCTAATCCATTGCAAGCCTCAAATCGTGTCACCTTCAAGATGAAATCTTTCCTGATTTCTCCAGCTGCTGTTTCACCTTCCCTCACTTCCAAACCATCTTATATTTATTTTGTGTATATATATATGTATATATATATATGTATATATATATATACATATATATATATACATATATATATATACATAGGTCTTGGTAAATACATTTTAGTGATCAATGCATTTACTAACATTCTAAAGACAGTAGCTAAAATCATCCCCCACCACCACCACTGGCATAGCATTGGGGCAAACTCACTCTAATACACAGGGTGAGTATATTTATATAGCAAAATGGCACTGCAACTCACATGGAGAAAGCACATGTGATTGAAGCAACTCATATAGCTTCAACACCAGGGGCTTAAAGTCCTTTATTTCTCCATTCAGTCCAAATATTCATTGCCAGAGCTAGCTTCCTCTTCAATCCATTGTCTCCTCTCCCTGCTGCTAGGGACCATGCTCTTTGAACCTACTTCTGATCGCATATAACTAGCTGTCTATCTGAACTATGTGTCTTCAGCCATACCGCAAACCTTCCCAAATTCACTATCCAACAACTTGATGGAATTTTTTATTTTTTAGTCACCATTATCCCCACTGTTGGATTCCAGGACAATAAAAGAAAGATGAAATCTCTTCCTTACCACTCCCCAAGGCATCCCCTGGCCTGCTGACACCAAAAATCTCTTCAAAGATTGACTGTTAATATTATTTGTTATATGAGATAGCTCTCTGGGAAGGTCAGGGATGTTTAGGATCATTATGATGTAAGAAAAAAGATATCAGTAGAAACTAATTTTAAATTTTTTTAAAAGATTAGCTATTTAAAATTTCCAAAAGCCTGGCCCATTTTCAGCATAGCTAGTCAGAGTCTCTTCTGGTACATTCAAAAAAGGTATTTATATTTTATAAAGCTATTAATACCTCATTAATGCTTTAACATCTCTTATCTTCAGTTATCTTTTACTTGCTTACTGTGACCATATTAAGAGGGTGAGATTGTAAGCTTCTTGAGGGCAGAGACTATTTTACTTTTGTCTTTGTATCCCAAGTATCTGTCACAATGTATCCCAGAAGCTTAATACATGCTTACTGATTGATTACTTGACTTGCTAGAAATTTTTTACAAAAAAAGAAGAGCAAAATAGCCACATTGGATCTCTGCAAATATATGCTTGAGAAAGGAGAATGAGAAGCAAGCAAAGGAATGGCATCAAATATAAATTGTTCATGTTTGAAACAGCTAGGTGACCCAGTGGATAGAGCACTGATCCTTGAGTCAGAAGGACGTGAGTTCAAATCCAGCTTTAGACATTTGACATTTACAAGCTATATGACCCTGGACAAGTCACTTAACCCCGATTGCTTCACAACAAGAACAACAAAAGACTTAATACTTCGGACTTTTGCTCAACACTAGACAGATATCCCGAGCCACCGGATTTCACTGATTTTTCCAAGATGGAGTCTGGTCCATACAGGTCATAGGCTCCATGCATGCTGTGAGAGGTGCTTTCAAATTGGATTCATTCTGTACCTTGGCTAAAAAAATTATCAGAACCCATTGAATCCCATTGAGTTCATTCAACAAACATCAAGGTTGTTCATCTCCCCACCCAGCACTCCTCCTAACCCCCATGAATTGGAGTCAGCAAACAGCATTCCTTTTTGCAAAGAAAATTTGGCTGGGACCCAAGTGGGAAATGAGCCTGATGGTAAAAAAAAAAAAAAAATAGGAAGAAAAATAAATTAAGTTTGAGAAACCTGGAGCTTGACATAGTTCTGATCTGGTTTGCAATATCCTGGCTTGAAAAACTCTTGTGGAGAGTTTACATTTAAATAGAATTTGTGGCTGAACAGCTGCATGGTAATGCCTCTTCAGCTCCTAGGGTGTTTTCTGATTGGTCCATTTAATGTGTCATCTCCCGGAGATTTTGTCCTCCTCTGGTTTGTCCACCTAGTGGTACAACAGCCTAAGAATCAGTTATGGGTAGAGCTGTAAAATGAGCATCTTATTTTCCTTTAAAAGAAAATTTCAATGAGTTTCTCAGGATAACAAATTTAAATCTGAAAAGACCCTCAAAAGTCATTTTAGTCCAACTCCTTCATTTTATAAATGAGGAAAATGAGACCCAGAAAAAAGCAATTTATCCAAGGTCACCTAAGAAATAAAAGTACCAAAACTCAGACTCTCTAATCACAAATTTGGATTACTTTATACCCTTGATTGGAAAATCAGAAGATCATGGATTTAAGTCTATAACCTATAAGATCCTTTCCAGCTTTAAATCTATCAATCCTTGGCTATCATAAAGCTTAAAGCTTAAATGGGCTTTAGATATATATAGGCATAGAATATGAGAAATAAAGACTCATTCAATAGGCAATATAAGTTACTTGAGGGGAGGGATTTATGTTTGTTATAGGCTCATAGGTACCTAATAATAATTATTAATATCATTGCCTAGTATCATATTTTAAAAATCTAATCAAAACCCCTTATTTTACAGATGAGAGATAACATGGCATGATGGCTAGACAGCCAGCATTTGAGTCAAGAAGACCTCAGTTTGACTCTTGAGCCTGATTTGTATTAACGGTCTGATCCTAGATAAGTAATTTAATTTCCCAGTGTCCCAGGAAACTAAGATTTTAAGTTACACAGGAGTTGTTGATATGTACATGCTAGGAACTATCCACACCAATGAACTAAGTTGGGCCCAAAGTCCTCCTCCAACCAAAATAATAATACTAATCAACATTTACAATGCTTCAAGATTTGTAAAGCATTTTACACATGTTGTCTCGTTTAACCCAAGTCTGAAGTAGGCAATATTATGTTTATTTTAAAGATAAGGAAACATGCTAAGAAGGAGCTCCCTCATTGTCATAGTTAGCAGTGTCTGAAACAGTATTCAAAGCCTGATCTTCCTGATGACTAATGTTCTATTGACTATGCCATCAAAGTCCCTGAAATTGCAATGAAATGCAAAAAAAAACTGATTTTCAAGATCATCAATTCCAGGCCTTTCTTCATTTAGCTGATTAAAGAAAGGGAAAATGACATGTACAATGTCATACAAGTAGTTAAAAGGGAGTTAGAATTCAAATCTAGGTCTCAAAACTCCACATTCTGTTCTCTTCCCTTGTACCACATTTTGGCTAATGTCTTTTATTTTCTTCCTGTGGCTCTAAATCTGCCTTGTCCTGTAAAAGATGAATTAGATTTCTACTTGGCCTCAGCCAGCAGAATTAGAAGCAATGGGGTGTTCAGTGAAAACTAGTACCTTTATTATAAGGGCTTTCCAAGACCTTTTCAGGGCTGCTTATCTACCTTTGGTGCCCACCTATCGCCCAACTCTTACCTCTGGATCTAAGAAGCTATAGAATGCACAGCAGCCACATCTCAGCAAAATCATCAAGCTGAGGGTAACTGACAGACCTCAAACTCATTCGTGAGTTAGGGGGTATCTACCTTAAGCATGTGAATACTTGCCCCAGGGGAATGGGAAGATAAGAATAATTTGTTCCACAAAAATAAAGGCAGTTAAAATGGGCAATATGGAATGCTTAGAACTTGGTCAGACATTGAAGAAACCAAGGTCATCCACTGCATCCAACTTTTGCCTTTTTACTGGACTTCAATGGTTCTGGAAGAAAGAGACTGATAACTTTGAACAACTCTGCTTCACGTGAATCCAATTCCCGTACAAGTCAAGATATTGCCCTATAATATCATTAGTTCTCTTCAAAAATGAAGGATGAACAACAGCAATGAGGAACAGTGGACAAATATTGCAAAGAAGTCAACTGAGTCTTGATATAGGGAAAACTTTCTTGATAATGGGAGCTGTCCAGAAGTGAAATGGACTTCTTGTGGAAATGTGGGTTCTCCCTCACTGAAGGTCTTCAAGCATACCCCTGGACAACTACTTGTCAGAGCTTTTATGGAGTATATATTTTTGTTCAAGTCTAGATTGTATCAGATGGACTCAAGTCATTTCAGGATGTTAGATTATGGAATTCTGTTATCCATGGAAATGCCTCTGAAGCCTGACCATTGGTCTGCTCCCAGACAGTTGTGTGAAAAGAACAATAAAAACCAGGGATGCATTTAGCATATTCCTTGGAGAACACAGTAATATTTTACCATTTTTCTTCCTTAGCTTCTCTTGAGAAATATCAGCTGGAATCCACATGCTGATAAATCAAAACAACATTCTGAGATATTCTTAAATGACCAGCAAAAGGCTATACAAAGTAGTGCACTCAAAGATCCAAATATTTTGCCACTAGATAAGACCTGAGAAATTACATACTCCAAATTTTCCATTTTATAAATGATGTCACTGAGACTAGTGATATACCACTCCAGGATGCCAGGCAAAACTGAAGCAGCTTATCTGTGAATCAAGTTCTCCAACAGAAAAATACAAAGAGATAAGTGAAGCAGGAACAGCATCTGAGGGTTGGAAGTGACCTCAAGGATATCCTCTATAACATCTCAGAGAAGAGACCATTCAATATTCATTTTAGCCCTCCAAGTAATAAAGATCCCACTGCTCTCTAAGGAAGTCCACTTCATTTTGGATAGTTCTGTGAAGAAAGTGTTTTTTTTTCCTGGTATAAATCTTACATTTGCCCTATGTCTATAATTTCTACCCATTGCTCCCCATTTTCCTCTCTGAGAACTAACGTATCCTGCTTTCCCTCAAGGGGAAGATTTCACTACAACAGATGAAAGCCAAAGAGACAACCTTAGGATCTTCACAAAGAAAAACTTCCAAAACTTCAGAGCTATTCAAAAGTGGAATGGGTTTCCTCCAGATATTGTGGGCTCCCTTTCATTGGAGGGCTGCAAATAAGGGCTAACTGACTGCTGATTAAAGAGTATCATGAAGCAGATTCTGGTTAAGGTGCAATTTGCTGGGTTATAAAATAGATCTCCCATCATAGAATGCTTTTTCCATCTTCACTTTACAAATGGGAAAACTGAATTCCATAAAATTACTTCCATAAAGTTGAAGATTCTAAAGTGGATCTTGCAGTAGATGGCAGACCTAGGAATCTCTGTTACCAGTCCAGGGCTGGACTTTTGGATTGTCTGGTCTATATATTTAAGTAATAGATGTTCTTTTCCTCTTGAATTCACCCAAATGCACTTTACCAGCTCCTTCCCTTTCAATGTTGGTTGAACTGGGGTCACAAGTCCTACATTCAAATCCTATCTCTGGCATTACTACTTGCTTGATCTTGGGAAATGCACATTTAAACTTCTTATATCTCAGTTTCTTCCTGTAAAACAAGGGAACTGGAGTCAGTGAACTCTGAAGTTTTTTTTTTTTTTTTCAGTTTTTAATCAATATATATGATCTGTTTCTTCTCAGCCATTTGACTAAGATCAAATAGCAGAACAAGTCAGCCCTGGGGACTGGCTTTTTCTCTAGGTCCATGTACTCTTGTACAATGTTTGTTTCCAGAATAAAGCCCATGCATTAGGTTCCTTAGGTCTAAAGTGACAAGTCTGTTTCCTGAGACCAATGATGGCCATGTTCTTGAAATCAGTTTCCAAGATCCTTTCTATTCTCTTGAGCCCACTTGTGATGAAGGCCACAGGACCCTTGTAATCAGTGATCACAGGACCCTGACATAAAAATGGAATCATCGTTTTTGGTCAAGGCAGCATCTTTCTCAAGTACTGAATCTGCTCAGTGAACAGAAAATTGCTCCACTCTCAAGGGCATTCTGGGTTCTGTAATTTGGAAACCAGAACATGTTTCCCATGAACAATTGGAGATTGCAGAAGGTTGTTTGTTTGTTTGTTTTTTTCCCTCAGCATTTCAGTTCCCTCGAAGGGAAACAGCTCGTGAAATACATTTTCATAAGTCAAAGGGAAAAAAAGAAGAAAAAGAAAGAAAAACAGCAACTAATTTGGGATTTCATTACCAACCTTGAGGAGCCCCTGGTGTTCCAACAAGCAAACGGGCAGCCGTTGTCAGTTTTGCCTCTCAAACTTCAGTGGCATCTGTTTCCATGGCAGATAAAAGACAGGGAGTGTGTCTTGTGAGAGGCCCTTTGCTGAATCGGGAGTCACACAAAGCACGCACATGCGGTTTGTTAACCGCCACAGCATCTGCTTAAATTAAACACTCTGCCCATCAGCTGCGTGCACTTGGAGACGCCAGGCTGCCATCCCTGCACACGCATGTTAGCTGCACGATGCTTGCTATAAAGGAGCCCGTGATGGATTTCCCTTTGATGCTGCCTGTGACAGAGGGACCAGAAACACTTGTCACAACATCTCCTCCTAGCAATCTCGACCATTCTCAGACATTTGGCAAAATTTCTGACAACCTCCCCATCTTCTTCGGACCACCTGTCGCCATCTCTCCCTGCATGGGGTAAATGGCATCCAGACCCAAATAAGTGAAGAAAAATAGTGAAGGGAATTGACAACCATCCCTTACTATTTACTGAGTCAGATTACTCAGGAAAAAATTCTTTATGCATCTCTAGTGATTTTTAGCAGAAGTCCCCTCCCAAGGACAGAAAATTAGCCAGCAAGTAGGCTTCTCTGCAACCTTTTCCCCAAACCTTCATCATACACATGTACACATATATGCACACTTCACAGTGTGCCAGCTGCCTTTGAGATTATATTTGAACATGGAGTAAAAATACACCTTGGAGCTATGGGGAGCTCATCTCATAAATCATGATGCTAATTAATATTTTGGGGGCAGTGTGGTGGAGTAGATTAGTTATTGAACTTGAGAGGATCTAAGTTCAAATCACATCTCAGATACTTATTATCTGTATGAATCTAGAGAAATCACTTGTGCCTCAGTTTCCTCATCAATAAAATGAGGGGATTGGATTCAAAAACTTCTAAGGTCACTTCTGATTCTTAAAAACTATGTCATTTTCACAGTACTTTACAGACATTTGTTTTAATTAGTGTCACACAACATCCGTGTTGTTACCAACCCCACTTACCCCAATAAACTGTAAACTCTATAAGGTGGCAAACTTTTGTTTTTGAATTATATTCCCAATCAATCAACTTGCACCTATTAAATGCCAAGTATGTGCTGAAGACTGCACTGGACACTTTATACATTACTATTTCCTTCTTTGATACAATATCTAATGATGATGATGAAAAGAAACCCTCTAAATGTATCTCTGACACTGTGGATATCATATAATACTATTTCCTTCTTTGATACAATATCTAATGATGATCGGGAGAACAAGCCTTCTAAAGACACTGTGGATATCATACAATTCTATTTTCTTCTTTGATACAATATCTAATGATGATCTGGAGAACAAACCCTCTAAATGTACCTCTG
>JAJPUD010000120.1:400901-487922 GCA_023553655.1 Myrmecobius fasciatus | reverse complement strand
ACTATTTCCTTCTTTGATAAAATATCTAATGATGATCTGGAGAACAAGCCTTCTAAATGTATCTCTGACACTGTGGATATCATATAATACTATTTCCTTCTTTGATGCAATATCTAATGATGATCTGGAGAACAAACCCTCTAAATGTATCTCTGACACTGTGTATATCATGCAATTCTATTTTCTTCTTTGACACAATATCTAATGATGATCTGGAGAACAAACCTTCTAAATGTACCTTTGATCCCATTCCCTTCCACTTTCCCCAACAGACTGCCTTCACCATCATTTCCACCCTATGTCTCATCTCCAGTCTCTCCCTAGTTGTTTTTTTTTCTCCTGCTATGTACAAATACATCCAAATCTCCTCTTTCCTTTAAAAAAAATAACCTTTCACTAGAGCCTACAATCTGCTATCCCTCCTGTGTATCCCTCCTTATATCCCTCCTGTTCTCAGTTAAACTACTTGAAATAACCATCTACCATCAATGCCTCTATGGCTCTCTTTATAATCTCCTAAACCCTCTGCAATCTGGCTTTAAAATTCAAAATTCAACTGAAATTGGTCTATACAAAGTCACCATTGATCTCTTAGCTGACAAATCTAATGGTCTCTCCCTGATTTTCATCTTTCTTGATTTCTCTGAAGCCTTTGAGAATGTCAATCACCCTATCCTCCTGAACAATATCTCTCCTTTGGAAAAAAAATCTTTTGTCTTTTGTGACTCTTCTCTCTCCCGGTTTTCTTCCTACATGTCTGACCACTTCTCTTTTGCTGATCTTCACGACCACCATGCTTACTCACTGTGGGTGTCCTCGGTGCTCTGTTCTGAGCTTGCTTCTCATTTATCTCTCTACTCTTTCACTTGGTGATTTCGTTAGCTCCCATGAGTCTAATTATCATCTCTACACAGATGTTTCTCAGAGTATTTATCCAACCCTAGTCTCTATTTGGCTCCAGTCCCATAATGCCAACTGCCTGTTGGACATTTCAAACATGGCATTTCAAAGTCATCTCAAACTCACCATACAAAACCAAACACATTACCTTTCTTCCCAATTGTTCCCCTCTTCGATCCTTCACTATAACAGTCTAGAGTACTGCAACTCTTCCAATCATTTAAGTCCACAAACTTAGTGCCATCCTCAATTCTTTTGTCCCTCTCAACTGACATGTGCAATCCATTGCAAAATCCCATCATTTCTTTTTCTCTACAGCTCTCTCTTTACTTACACAATTTAGCACAGGATTTTATCCTACTTCAACAGACATTCCACTTAATTGTCAAAGAATTTTTTCTAAATGTGAGCATCTAACCAGAAGTAATGGGAGGTAATAGATGATCAACTCCTTACTGAGTAAACACCAGTGACTCCCTATTACCAACAGAATCAAATGTAGATTCCTATTTGATAGTCTATGATCCAATCATTCTGAACAATCTATTGTTACTCTCATACCATATTCCCTCTATGTCTCTATGCCTTTATATTAGCCTTGAACATTCTCCTTCCTCACCTCTGACTGTAAGAATCTCTGGCTTCTATTAAGACTCATTTTAAGCACCATATTCTATAGAAGGTTTTTCCCCCATACCCATAGTTGCTAATACCTTCCTCTCTATCAGCCTTCCAGATAATCTGCATTTATCTTGGATATACTGATTTATATGTCTCATCTCACCCCAACTCATTTGAATGTAATTTCTTTGAGAACAGGGACTCTATTTCCATTTCTTTGTATCCCCAGTATTTACTATAGTGCCGACACAAACTAAGGGCTTATTGATTTATTTATAGGAAAAAAAATAGAAAGAATGAAACAATTCCTACCTCAATGAATTTATACGATATCAGAAGAGATAACATGTACACATATAAGGGTATGAAAAATAAACAAATAGCAAGTATCATTAAAAGGAAAATTCTTCATTCTGGGTTTCCACTGTGATTAATAAAGCAAAACTCAGGAAAAAGAGAATTAAAAATAATTTAGTTTAATAAGTACACAAAGGGGGCAGGTAAGTAGCACAATGGATACAGCACTAGCCCTGAAGTCAGAAAGACCTGAGTTCAAAGCAGATCTCAGACACTTAACACTTCTTAGCTGTGTGACCCCGGGTGAGTCACTTAATCCCAAATGCCTCAGCAAAAAGAAGATAAAAAAATAAGTACATCAAGATAGCAACTCCTGGGAAATAAATGATAGCTTCAAAATGGGAGCAGCTATTATTGATAACTTTCATAATAAGATAAAAACAATTCAGAGAGGTCAACATCAACAAAAGAAGTTGGGCCCTTACATTTCAGTTCCACCCCAAGGTTGCAATTACATGGCAATTTCCAGATACAGACAAATAGTGGGTCACTTGACTACATGACAAATATCAGAGGACTAGGTAATGCTTCTCCCCAATACTAATCAAAAAGCAGGTCAAGGAACAATGAGTCAATGAATTAGCACAGCATTCAACAATATTTAATAAATGTTTGCTGAATTTTTAGACCAAAATTGGAACTACAGGTCTTATTATCCTCTATTTGCAGATGAGCAAATTGAAGTTCAGAGAGTTTAAGTGATTTGTTCATGGTCACAGAGCTAAATGGCATCAGAGATAGGATCTAACTTAGGCTTTCATAGCTCTAAAGTAACATTGCTTCCTCTATACCATACTCCCTCCCTATACCATACTATACTTCTTCCCATTGGTTGTCTAGCCCATCTCATTGAGGAACATTCCCCCACCTTGTCAGCATACCCAACAAGGGGTCCTCCAGTCTTTGGTTGAGAGCTTCCAGGGATGATGAATCTATCATTTCTGAGGCAGCACACTCCACTTTGAGATAGCTCTAACTTATTTCATATTTCCCTGCTATCAGACCCAAACCATCCTGTCTGCAACTTTCATCCACTGCATCATATTCTGCCCTGTGAGTTTAAGAAGGTCAAAGTTAATCCCTCTTCTACAGGGTAGCCTTTCATATATTTGGAGAAAGCTATTATGCTATGCCCATACCTCTGGCAAGCCTTATAGTCTCTAAATTAAACCTCCTTTCCTTCAAGAAATCATCTTGTGGGGGCAGCTATGTGGCACAGTGGATAGAGCACCACCCCTGAAGTCAGGAGAACCCAAGTTCAAATCTGGCCTCAGACACAACACTTCCTAGCTGTGTGACTCTGGGCAAGTCACTTAACGCCAATTGCCTCAGGGGAAATAAAGAAATCATCTTATGCTGTGATTCCAAAGCTTCCATTATCAGAACATCCTCCTTTACTTGCTCTCCATTTTACCAACAGCCCTCCTAAAATGTACCAGTTGATAGGCTATACCACCGCCACCCGAAATTAATTAGATACTACCAATACAAAAAGTGAAATAACTTAGAGGCTATGGGTAATTCAATCAGTTAGTCATAGCTACTGTGTATTTAGCATTATGCAAGGTGCTGTGGATGATAAACATGGAGGGAAAATATCCCTTGCTCTAGAGCCTAAATAGCAATACATGACTTGGACTCATGAAACAATTTACAAATAATGAGTGCCTTTGTAAATTCTATGGGATGAACAAATAGTCCATAAGGGTTCAAAAAAAAAGAAATGGAAATTATAGAGATGGCCATCAACTAGGGAACAGTTAAACAAGTTGTGGCATATGATTCTGATGGAATACTACTATCCTGTAAGAAAGAGCAAATCTGATGATCTTAGAAACACATGGATAAACTTGCACGAAATAATGAAAAGCAAAATGAGCAGAACCAAGAGAATGTGGTATACAGCAATAGCAATGTTGTTTTTGCAACCTGCAGTGACTAAATCATTTTGACTGTTATAGATACCTAAATTAAGTATAAGAGACATATGAAGGAAAATACTATTTGTATCCAGAGAAAGAACAGATAAAGTATGTATAGGGGCAGCTAAATGGCACAATGGATAGAGCACTGGCCCTGGTGTCAGGAGAATCTGAATTCAAATCCAGCCTCAGATACTTAACACTTACTAGTTGTGTAACCCTGGCCAAATCACTTAATCTCAGTTGCCATATAAAACAAAAATAAAAGCAAAATAAAATATATAGAATGATTATATATATATATACATGTCTGTGTCTAATCATAGCCACCTCTAAGGTGGAGAGGAAGAAAAAAAGGAGACAAAAGGCATTTACATGATAACTTATTTATAATTTATATTTAAAAGGAATAGAAAGTTGGACATAGTAGAACAAAAAGATTACATATCAAATTGTAAATCTATTATGTTATGGAAATGCTAATGTTATTTCATAAATAAAAAATAAAATAAAATTTTAAAAATGAAAAGAGTTGGTAGCTAGCGAAGGTTTCATGGAAGAAAATGCACATGAATTGGATCTTGAAAAACTGAGAGGTCTTGGATAAGAGGAAAAAAGGAAGGTAACTGACCAACTTAGAGGAATAGTTTTGCTTTGTCCTTTATTCTCCAAGAAGATCACGACATCAGGGAGGTGATACCGTGACATGCAAATGAGTAGATTTTGAGTGAGGGAGAGCTGTGCAAGGTCACCTGCCTCATTTTCCCTTCCAGAGCCATCTGGGTCCTGTGGCCAAACATAGATCAAATATAAATCAAGGAATAATGGTTTGTTTGGGGAGGAAATGGTATATAGGGGAGAGAATGAGAATATTGTGAGATATAAATAAAAAGGTACAGGTCTTGACACTCTGGTAGAGGAGTTTATATATGACACTTGGGAACCCATGTAAGTTCTTAAGCATGAGAAGGATTTGGCAGGATAAATATGCTATTTTAGAAAGATGCCTTGCCACGCAAGGTGGATTGGAAGGAAGAGAGACTAAAGGCAGGAAAACTATGGATCAGGACTATTGTACCAGTATAGAGTGAAAGTTAGAGGGTCTGGCTAGGGTAGGGGCCAATGGAAATGGAAAAGAAGGGGCTGCTCCATCCTTATTTTTCCAGAAGTGTCAGGTGTTTGACACCATTTTGTACCAGGAATGAATGAGCATTCCTCATCCAACAATCCAAGGAGATTCTAAGCTATGCCCAAAAGTCTATGAGAGGTAACTCATTCTCATCTCAACTCCAAAAGACGGAAACAACACAAATGAGATGTGTGCCTTTGTTCTCCCAGAATCAATGCAAGAGATTCCTTCCCTGACTTCAGCAAGTTCTCCTCAGTTGCAAGTAAGAAGCCAGATGAGGAGGCCAGCTAGATGGTGCAGTGGATAGAGCACCAGCCCTGAAGTCAGGAGGACCTGAGTTCAAATCTGGTCTCAGACACTTAACACTTCCTAGCTGTGTGACCCTGGGCAAGTCACTTAACCCCAATTGCCTCAGCAAAAAGCAAAAAAAAAAAAAGAAGAAGAAGAAGAAGCCAGATGAAAGAGATTGGTCAATCCACCAATAGGTGGTCAGTTTGTAAATACTTCGATCTGTAGGTATATATGAGAAAACAATATAACCCAATTTAAGGGAATTACTATATGTGTGTGTGTGTGTTTTACTCTTTTTATGCACACTGTACTCTGATAGATCCTAGAGATACAAGATTCAATAGTTCCTGCCCTCAAGATGTTTATATCTTGGGAAGTAAGACAAAGTTCTTTCTAAGGGAGACAGACAAATGGACAGAGACAGAGACACAGAGAGAGAGAAAGACAAATGGAGAGAGGGAGAGACAGGGAGAGAGAGAGAGAAGGAGAGAGACAGAGACAGAGACAGGGAGAGAGAGACAAGGAGACCGAGACAGGGGGAGAGAGACAAGGAGAGAGAGAAAGAAGAGGGGAGGGAGGAAAGGAAAGAGGAGAAAGAGGGGGAGAGAAAGAGGGGGAGAGAAAGAGGGGGAGAGAAAGAGGGGGGGGAGAAAGAGAGAGAAAGATTATATATTGTCTAATCAACTTTCTGCATTTTATAGATGGGAAACATGTTTAGGAAAAAATTGACTTAACCTGGATCACACAACATATCGTTGGTTGAATCAGGACTTAATCCAAATTTTTTGTTGCTCATTTCCTGAGAAATAATGTAAAGAATGACAGAGAGAGAGAGAGAGAGAGAGAGAGAGAGAGAGAGAGAGAGAGAGAGAGAGAGAGAGAGAAGGGAAGAAGAGGGGGGGAGAGAGAGAAAGAGAGGGAGAGAAAGGGAGAGAGAGAAGGGAAAAGAGAGGGAGAGAAAGGGAGACAGAGAGGGAAAAAGAGAGGGAGAGAAAGGGAGAGAGGGGGGAAAGAAAGGGAGAGAGAGGGGGAGAGGGGGGAGAGAGGGAGAGAGAGAAGAAGAGAGAGAGAGGAAGAGAGAGAGAGGGAGAGAGAGAGGGAGAGAGAGGGAGATAGAGACAGAGACAGATGTGGGGGTGAGGGGAGGTAGGAGGGAGCAAGAGAGAGAGGGAAGGAGGAAAGGACAGAGAGAGAGGGACAGGATTAAGGACAGAGAGGGAGACAGGAAGGATGTTACAGATAGGGTGTGCTATTTATGAAGACACAAGGAAATAGAAGATGGGATGTTTTGTACAGGGCACAGTCAGTGAATAAAATAGAAAATAAAATAAAATAAATAAAATGAGACTGGAGTGATAAGTGAGAGTCCAGCTGTGAAGGGCTTTAAATGCTTGTCTGAGAAATCCTCAGCCCAAGACTTTTTGTTCAAAACTAGCTTCAGTCCCCAGCTCTGCCACTTCTTCCCTGTGTGGTCTTGGACTGAACCTCAGTTTTCTCACTTGGAAAAAATACTACTCACAAGTCAGCTAGATGGCATTATAGATAGAGTACAGGACCTAGAGTCAGAAAGACTCCTCTTCATGAGTTCAAATTCAGTCTCAGACATGTCCTACCTGTGTGAACCTGGACAAGAACTGACTGCTGTTTGCCTCCATTCCTTTATCTGTAAAATGAGCTGGAGAAGGAAATGGCATCTCTGCCCCTCCAGCACCTCTGCCAAGAAAACCTCACGAAGAAGCAGACATGACTGAAAGGACTAACCAACAATAATTGCATCATCTACAGTACTTCACAGTGTTATGAGCATCCAATGAGGTAATAGCATAAAATATTTTGCAAACTCAAAAGTGGCACAAAAATGTTGGTGATCATGACAGATGTCAGGTGTCCAGTTGTGGCAAACACTTGGCATTTAGGCCATGCCAGCTGCTATTTTGCTGCCAGCCAACCTCTAACAGCAGCACAGAGGAAGTGCCAGGGGCAAATCTGGCCCAGGAACTGCCCACTGTCCAAATGCTGATTTCCATTTTTTATAAAGATGGCTCAGGATAATTAGTTTATGCTAAAGAGTATCACATTTTCTTTGTTCAGAAACCTTGGCAGAAGATGAGATGACATGAACTACGATAGTAACAATGGAGAATTTGTTTTCTTTGAAATACCAATAAATAAAGATTTTGGTATCCTAGGTATAACAACAATGGTACAGCCTGAGAGAGTAATATAACAATCACTCTGAACTCCAAGATGCAAAGCCACACTCAAGTAATTCATCTCCTCTGGTCTTATTGTGATTGATCAAAGATATTAAAATTAATAAAAAAAAGAAGCTATCAAGGTTATCTCAAGTCAGCATGAAAACATGCCAGATTTCTGGGATTCTTTATTCCCTTCTTGCTGAGGAGCAATTGAGAAAGTGCTGGTTTCTTAGTGTACGCATCCTCACGTGTGAACAGGCAACATGTTGAAATGAAAGAATGAGTAAAAGAGCCAAGGTTTAATTCCCAGTTCCACAAATATTCATTAACCTATAAAACCCTAAGCTGCTTAGTTAGCCTCTCTGGGCTTCAGTTTCTAGTATTTGTATATTTGTAAAATGTATAAAATAAATTGTAAATGAATTGTAAAAAAATGAATTGTAAAATAAATTATTAAATTATAAAAATAAGTTGAACTGGATGTCCTTGAAGGTCTTTTCCACCTCAAAAGCTGTGATTCCTCTAATGCAGAGTATGTTTTTGATCTAGTGACTCCCGTGCCAGACGTGGAGAGAGGAACATGAGAGCATAAGCCCTAAACAAATTAAAATCATATAATCATCTTCTCATTTGGGACTAACTCCCTAGTCCAACTGTACCTCTGAATGTATAATTCACAGAATGCACCTGGCTGCATATGATCATACCCATCTAATAATAAAACCATTGATTCTCAGTGCTAGAAAAAAAATATATATATATAATCTAATTGGCTTCCTGCATTTTATAGATAGAGAAACTGATATTTAGGAGAAAACTTACTTGACCTGGATCACACAGCTCTTCATGGGTTGAATCAGGATTTAACCCAAATTTTTTGTTGCTCATTTCCTAAGAAAGAATGGAAAGAATGTTGAATTTGGAGGCAAAAAACCTAGGTTCCAATTTGAGATCTGCCATTTACAGATGTGATTTAGAGTGTCATTTCATTTAACTGGGTCTCCGTTTCCTCATTTATACAAAAAAGGGGTTGGATAAGATGATCTCCAAGGGTTTTAATCTACGATCCTATTTTTTGCAATTGATGTTTAATTCCCCCAAATGAAAACACAATGGCCCTACATAGCAACCAATGAACAGTGTGCCAGGAAATATGGGATGACCTGAAGCACTCCATCACATCATGCTGCCCCTGAAATCATAATAACAAGAACGGCTGGAAGCTCAGCAAGGTAGCTTTCCAAAGACTATAAAAGATGTTTATGGCCAAGAGAGCATTCCCAGCCTTTCTCCTCCTTAGTCTCTTTTACTGCAAGTTTCCACTCTGAGATATAGAACAGTCACACCTCATTCTGTGGCATTGAAGCAGGGGTCTTGAGTTTCATTCTCCAGAGTCCACCTCATGTCCTGCTGAATGACCATCCAATAATATTGACACCTCAATAAATTTTTCTAGACTTTCTAAAGGAGAGATCATATAATGAGCAACTAAATGGTGATACTGCAGACCCACAGAGTACTAATGCAATGGTAGACTGCATTAAGAGGCACAGCCTCCAGAAAAGAAAGTGCTTTAATTCACCACACTCTGTCCTACTGGAATATAGTTTAATTTCAGATGAGACAATATTTGGAAAGCACTTGGCATGATGTTTGGCAAGTAGTAGGAGTTTAATAAATGCTTGTTTCCTTCTCTCCAGCACTTCAAGACCATATCTTCAGAGAATCATAGAACCCTAGATTTTAGGAATAGAAGGAAGGAAGCTTTGAGGTCATTTAGTCATAAGTACACAAAGGAACATGGTTTTAAAACTGGAAGGAATTTTAGAGTATGATCTAAGCGCCCTGGAAAACCCTGAAATCCTTTGAGGGCTCCTGAAAGGTCGAAATTATTTTCACTATTATACTAAGACATTTTAATTTCTATTCTGGTAAGTATGGATAGGGGCAATAGGCATCATAGTGAATAGAGCACCAGAACTGGAATCAGGAAAACCAAAGTTCAAATATGGCCTCAGACACTTCCTAACTGTGTGAGCCTGGACAAGTCACTTCACCCTATGTGCCTCAGTTTCCTCATTTGTAAAATGAATTGGAGAAGGAAACGTATCTCTGCTAAGAATGTCCTAAATGGGATCATGAAGAGTCAGACACAATTTTAAAATGACTAAACAAAGTATTGGTAGATGTTAATTCACATAAACAAAAGTTCTTGGAGAGAGAATAATAAAGTAATAATACTTCATCAATAATTTTTAAGACTAGTCCAAAAGCCAAAGAGTTTGAGAATTGCTGATCTAGTCAAAGTCCCTCATCCCACATTATGGAAACTGAGAAAAGAATGCGATTTGTCCAAGATCACACTGGCATTGAGTGACAGAAATGAAATTCACACTGAGGTCCTTTGCCTCAAAATCTAGCCTTATTTTTACTGTACCAGCCATCTGCAATGTTGTGCTGGGCACTGGATTTTAGGAAGGATGCTGATAATTTTGAGAATATCCACAGGATGGTGACAAATCCCATGTTCATGTCATCTGAGTGCAGCTTGAAGAGACAGAGGACATACAGAATGGATTCAGGGTGGAGAGAATGCAAATAACAGGGATGAGGAGATCAGGCAAGATCTTGTCGATAAAGTCATACTGAACTGGACTTAAAGGAAGCTAGGGATTCTACAAATGGCAAAGGAGTGCATTCTGGGTAGGGAACATCACTTGTACAAAGAAAAGGAGAGAGACAGGAGAAAAAGAGAGAAAGAAGAGAAATAGAGGAGAGAGAAATAAGAGAGGAGAAACAGAGACAAACAGAGGTAGAGATAGGAGATAGGAGATACAAGGGGAGAGAGAGAAAGAGACAGAGAAATAGAGAGAGGAGACAGAAAAGAGACAAGCAAATAGAGACAGAGAAAGACACAGAAAGAGAGGCAGAGACAAAGAGATAGCTAATGCAGGAATCTATTTTACTTCACTTTACATTTCACAACAGTTTTGTTTTCATTAGTTTCTCAGTGAGGGAAAAGGAGGACTAAAGAAAGAGAGAATGCAGCCCTGAAAATAAATAAAATTGAATGAAAAACCAAGCAATGACATGGAAACAGAGAGTCTAGAGAAGAGAAGACTCCTTTCAAGCATTGAAGGCTTTCCAAATGAACATGGAAGAGAGGCTGGAAATGTTTTTGGGACCCTGAGGACAGAATTAGAGGTAAAGGTTTGTAATTGAGAAGAGATCAATTTAAGCCTGCTGTCAGAAAAACTTCTTACTGATAAGGACTGTCCAAAAATGGATGACACTTCCTCTGGAGATCACAGGTTCTTCCTTATTGGAGGTTAGGGGTTCTTCTTCACTGGAGGTCATGCATTTTTCTTCACTGGAAGTTATGGGTTCTTCCTCACTGGAGGTTATGGGTTCTTCCTCACTAGAGATCATGGGTTCATCCTTATTAGAGGTGGACTTTAAGCAGTAGCTGGCCGATATTGGGAAGGGGAGCAAATGGGTTGGATTAGATGGACTTTTCATGCCCTAGCAATTCCAAGAAGCTATGATTCTCTTCAGGGAGATGCAGGGCTTGACATATGTATGCCTGCTGAATGGATGAGAGCAACTGGACCAAGAAAAGATAATTCAGATAAAAATGTGGATCTTGCCAAATAAATGCCCTGACTAGTGACCTGAAATGCTCTGGGAAAGCCTGCCGACATAACAAAAATGTTCATCTGTGTCTCCGTCCCACCCCCACCCCCAGCACAGTGACATGACAGAAGACAAGCCAGACTCCATTCACCCCAAAAAGTTTCAGGGAGGATAGATCTTTGCAGGTAATCAGACATTAACAAGAGAAAAGCACCTCTTCCCTTACTGTTTGTCTTCCATCTCCCCAAATGAAAACAGTGGCTGTAAACAGCAGCAGCTAATTGATGGAAGAAAGCACTGGGGAGGGCAGGCAGGATTTGGCATAATTCACCTGGCACAGTCAGGGAGAGAGATCCCAGGGCTTTGGGCTCAGTAGGTGTATCTCAATTACAGAAGGAAAAGCCGGCCACTTAGCTGCCATTATCCATCTGAATTAAATTCCATGTTTTCAGTAATACAGCTCATTCTCAAAGGCTTCCTCACTAACTCTATCATCTTTATAATCACCCTACTTTCCAAAAAAAAATTGGCAAGGGAAAAATTAGCAATAAAATCTTGATTTCCCAGCAATGTATACCTTCCTTTCCCCACCTTTTCTCTTCACTGCAGCATAATGAGAAAGGAGAAGAACATCAGTTCTGCTGAATAGAAGACAGAGATAAGAACTTGGGATTCTTGGATTCATTTAGAAGGATGGAACACCCATCCCTGAGCCCCCAAGGCAATACTCCCAAGAGTGGCCAAAATTAGATTAAAATAGAATTGGTAAATATTTAACAAAATAATTTAAAATAAATAGAATATAGATAATGTCAATAATATGGGTTTCTAAGTCCACATGCAACCATTCTTAAATACCCCACTTCTATTTGTGTTGAAATACTGTATTACTGTATACTTAAGTGGATATATATATGCCAAAACATATATAATGTTGTTTTATTTCACAATACATTTGGGGGTTTTTTTTGCTTGCTTTCTCAGTGTGAGGTAAAGAGACAAGGGGAAGGGGAAAAAAGAGAATGCATATACACACACACACACACACACTCACACACACACACACACTCAAAAGGAGGATCAAAAGTCATAGTCACATGGTCTAGCCAAATTAAATTGTCTTTCTTGTTGTCTTACCAGCAACATCATTCTCCCATCTCCACACCTTTGCACAGCCTGTCGTCAAGACATTCAATTATTCTCTTGACCTCTGCCTTTAAGGGAAGCAACATGGTATAATGGAAAGAACCCTGATTCTAGAGTCATAAGACCTAAGTTCAGCTCCTGCCTCTGAGATTTACTACCTGCATGATCTGGAGTTTGGGCCTCAGTGTCCCCATCTGTAAAATGAGAAGGTTGAGATGTATGTTGTTGATTCCTCTTAAGAGTCCCCAACTTCCTTCAAAGATCAGTAAACTTTCTGTTTTAGGTTTTCCTGATCCTGTTAGATTTTAGAATCTCCCCCCAAATTCTTAATATATATTTTGTATGGGTGTGTACATATACATGTATACATACACGTAGGCACTTGTGCATATTGTCTCCCACAATAGAATGTGCCAAACTACACCTGCTTCAGCGTTCATCATGGTTGTTGAAACAAATTGTTCTCATTCATCCAGTCCCCCGGGAGGAAGGTTTCATATGTTTGAGGTTGACATCCCCTTAATTTAATGATGGATTTCAGGCTCAATGGTTACCTTGAACCACATTTACTCATCTGATGAGATGATTTGACTGGGCTGTGACTACTGTGCACTCTTGGAGTCAAAAATGAAAGTTGGATGAAATATGAACACCAAAGGTAGATGAACAGCCCTGAAAAGGACTCAGCCAACACTCCAGAAGTGCTAGTTCTTCCTGAACACCTTATAAACCCTTTTTTGTAGATGAGGCAAACAGGATTAAGTGAGCAAGTAAATGTCTAAGGACAGATTTTAATTTGAACCTTCCCAAGTCCAAGCCTACTACTCTATCTACTGAACCACTTAGCTGCTTCTATAAACATTAGTTATACATTGTCCAAAATAATCAGACAAACAACCCAATATCTAGCATAATGTCTGACACAAAGAAAAAGCTTAATCAATATTCTCTGGCTAATTTGTTAGTATATCTAAAATTAGTATGTTTTAAATTAGGATATTAAAATTAGTATATTTAGAATTCATCTAAGTCAATTACCATTATTTTATAGATGAGGAAAACTGAATCTCAAAGAAAGGAAGGGATATGTTCTTGCTGGAACCTGGAACCTGGAATTTCTGGACTCTGCCAGAGAGCTCAAACATCCAGTCCTGAGTCCCTCAAGGCAACAGCCTCAAAAATAATCATAGGAACATAAAACTGGAAGAGTTTAATACCCTTCATTTTATTGAGGTGTAAACAGAAGCCCCAGGAGATTGTGACTTATTCAAGGTCATACAACAGAAGTGATATTTAGACCCATGTCCTCTGAGTTCCATCTCCTGCTATCATGGCTAAGTAAAAGGGAAAGTATTATTTAGATATTACTCAGGACAATGCTCTTATTTCACAGATTGGAAGATGGGGACAGAGAAGCCTTGTACCCAAGGTCACATAGCCCACAAATTAGTAGCATTCTTAAATTAAAATCTTTATTTTGGTCTTTGCCCTAATAATGAATCAAGTTCAGATAGAGAGAAAATTAAAAAGAGTTTATTGTAGCACCCAAGGCAAGATTGTCCTTGTAGGTACCATTTCCAAAAGGGAATAGACTTTTGTTTCTCAGCTTCCCCATATTGACAGAATCATAGGAAAATGAGGTTGGAAATAAGGAAGATGGAATAAAAGCACATGGTGTCTCTTCCATAAGACTGGTCAAGCATACAGGAAAGACAAGCATGAGGTTGCTCAGACTGACTCAGTAACAAAAACCAGAATTGGAATCTAGATTCTCAAATCCCAGGCCAGAGGCTCTTTTCCCCAGCTGTCTCCTCTTGATAAGCCATCTTTTTGAGCTACCTGTTCTAATTCCACCATTCCATGGGCAAATGGAACTATTCTTAGATTCCTGATTCAAATCCCAAATTCACATCCTAATGAGGTCCCTAACAGCCTGTTCAGCTTTGTCCTTGAAGCAAGAACTAGGAGCGAAGGTAAAGGATTCCAGAGAAACCAGTATGTCATCAACACACAAGGGCCACCAGAACTTTTGATTGCAAAGAAATAGCCACAAAGCATAAAGATCATCCTTTCCACTTCCAACACAGAATCAATCCCACTCTCCAAAGAGTCATCCATTGTGGGGAAAAGAGAAGAACTGAAAGGGTCAGAGATTTCTCAGATTTGCAAACAGTTCTTTGAGCAAATTCACAAATTTGGCTTCACATTAAGAATTGTGAAAGATACACAGTAAAAAAAAGTTAACTGTATTGTACAGTATTGCTCTCTCTGTCTCTGTCTCTCTATGTGTCTGTCTGATTCTGTCTCTGTCTCTGTCTTGGTCTCTCTCTGTCTCTGCTTCTGTGTCTCTCTCTGTCTATCTCTCTCTTTTCTCTCCTCTCCCCGTGTGTGTGTGTGTGTGTGTGTATGTGTGTGTCTGTCTGTCTGTCTCTGTCTCTTTTCTTTCCTCTCTGTCTCCCTCCCTCTCCCTTCCTCCTTCTCTCTTTTCTCTCCTCTCTGTCTCTCTCCTCCCTCCCTCCCTCCTCCTCCTCCTCCTCCTCCTCCTCCTTCTTCTTCTTCTTCCCTCTCTCTCTCTCTCTCTCTCTCTCTCTCTCTCTCTCTCTCTCTCTCTCTCTCTCTCTCTCCCCCTCCTTCCCTCCCTCCCTCCCTCCCTCTCTCCCTCCTTCCCTCCCCATATTCAGTCACTTGCCAAGAAAATTTTATCTCCATAAAAATCCCCATCTACACACTCCATTTTCTCTCCTCTGATGCTGTCCAAGCCCTCATCACCTCATGCTGCTATATCCCACTGGTCACTGAGTCTTGGTTTCCTCATTTGTAAATTGAAAGATTGAATTAAATGGTCCTCCAGTTCAGGACCTAAATATCCTTTCAAGATTTCCAGTTTATCCAAGTAGAAAATCTGAAGACGAATGAATCTTTAATTTTGGAATTTCACAGTAATGGGATTAAGGAAATATCTGGAAAGATAGGAAGACCTTCCCGACATCCATCCCAGAATTCACATATTTTTCTAGAAGTTCACTCCAGCTACTCACCAAGCTGTGCTAGCAAGGTCTCTTCATTACAAATCCTGTAGGGGACACTCAGTCTCAATCCTATCTCAGTAGCCCAGGAATTAATTCATTTGCATGACTCTGAACTACACTTTATACTTTGTTAATATTTAATTCTCCTTCCAAATCCCCCCCAAGAAAGCCCATTTTAAAAATAAATAATAAAACATAAAAGAGGTTGGATAAATGGGGAAAAATCGGCCAGCCAAGTCAAGAAGAAACTGATATATTCAAGTAGCAAGTATATAGAAAAAAGGCATTAACTATAAATTAAAGTTGATCCGGAAGAATTGGCTGTCATAGCCCAAGTGCTATTCAGGACTAGCAGCCAATCATGACTGAATGTATGTCTGTGCACATATTCACACAGAAAGAGAAGCAGTCTGGTACAGTAGAGAGAAGGCTGACCTTGCAATCAGAAAAACCTGGGTGGAATCCTATTTCTGACACATCCAATCTATGTGACTATGATCAACCAATCAATAAACCTATATTAAGTACCTACTATGTGCTAATAATGTGCTAAGCAAGTCACTTAAATGCTCTGTGCCTTGTAGCATATAGAAGCATATGTTGATCATGAGTGGAAGAAGCTTCCATACTGGAAGTTCTCCTATATTATTAAATAACAATTTCAGACTCTCACTTTTTTCTCTACCCCAACTTTTGGACAGAAAAGTTTTTTTTAGTATTACTTTTTTTAGTATTACTTCTTAATTATTATTTCTGTGTGAACTTGGATAACTTAATCTTTCATCTATGGAACAGACATAATTAAAGCATCTACCTCCCATAGTTTTTATGAGGATCAAATAAGATAACTAAAACTTAAGACAATATATAAATGTGATATTATCAGTATCATCAATCCCACTTACTAAGTGTATGACCATGAACAAGTCACTTTACCCTGTTTGCTTAGAGAAATGAACTGGAAAAGGAAATAACAAATCACTCCAATATCTTTACCAAGAAAATCCCAAAAGGAGTTACAAAGAGTCCTGAGTTCAAATGTGGCTTCAGACACTTACTAGCTATATGACTTGCCTCCGTTTCCTCATCTATAAAAAGAATTAGAGAAGGAAATAGCAAACCATTTTAGTGTCTTTGCCAAGAAAAGTCCAAATGGGGTCACAAAGAATCCTGAGTTCAAATCTGAACTCAGATACTTACTAGCTGTGTGACTGGGGCAAGTGACAACCATGTTTTTCAGTTTCCTCATCTGTAAAAAGAGCTGGAGAAAAAAATGGCAAATTACTCCAGTATCTTTGCCAAGAAATACCCAAATGGGGTCATAAAGAGTCAGACAATTGAAACAATGCAACAAAACCATTTACTAATCCCAGTTAAACTCTCTTGATCATGCTCTTTTCAACCTTAATAGGAAACTTTTCCTTCTACACCAGGAAAATGCATTCTTCATGAGTTGGGTCCTAACACTGGTATCCCCATCTACCCTCTTCACCTTACAAAGCAGATGAATTAAAGGAGATTTTTTTTTCCTTTCAGAAATCACCAGCTTGCCCTCCATATTCTTAGAAACTTAGATTTATTCCTGCAAACTCTGAACAATAATCCCCAGAGAAGAGTCAGGTCCTCCAAGTGTCAGTCTCAGCAAGTTGCCACAGGCTGTATGGTTTTGCCAATTATGATCCTTCTTCCCAACAAGAGGATGTCAGAAGAGCTGTCATATTTGGAGTTATCTCATATAAAGTATTGAGCATCTCTAGAAAGAACACCTTCTATTTTGAGGGATTAACAGGTAAACATGGAACCCACCAAAGTTTACTCTGGGAAATTTCCAAATATGGTTCATGACTGTTTCTATAGATGTGGATTAAAGAGGTCCTCATCTCCTACATAAGCATTAAAAGTTAAAAATGCATATTGAGTAAAGAGCAGCCTTTATTTTGATGAACTGTAATTTGAAAAAGGAAAGAAAATCTTTAGTTTTTCATAATTTTCCATGTTCTAGATATATATACATTTCAAATGGTTCACTAAAGCTCAATGAGAGTTTTTCAAAAGGGGATATTGATGGGTTTAATATGAAAACAACATTTAAATAAATGAGCATTGGTAAACTCAGTTTAAATATAATCTCTGGCCCACTTATGGTTTTCTTGATAAGATTCTGGAATAACTTGCCATTCTTTACCCATCTCATTTCACAGATAAGGAAACTAAGGCAAATTGGGTTAAGTGACTTACTTAAGATCACATAGCTAGTGAGTATCTGAATCCAGATTTGAACTCAGATCCTCCTATCTTTAGCCCTGTTGCTCTATCCACTGCGCCATTTAGGCTTACTTGTTCTATTCTAAGGGAACTCAAACTATCTAGTCTAATCTGGTCTTGAATTAAAGAAAAATTCTAAAATAGGGCTCTTCAAATGTCCAAATCAACAAGCATGTATCACATGCTTACTATGTGCAAGTCATTGTATTAGTCTCTAGAAATGCAAAGCCAATATGAAAACAGTCCCTAGTTTTAAGGACCTTGCCTGCTACTAGGAAAACATATCATATAAATGGAACATGGCATCTAAGTGTGTACATGAGGACTTGAGGAAAAAGAAAACACTAACAGCTAGAGAAATAAAGGAAAACTTCCTGAGGGAAGGACACATGAAACATGACTTCCCTCCCAGTGGAAGTCTTAAAAAAATAAGAGACGGATGACCTCTTGGTGGTATATTGTAGAGGGAATGTTAATGTATCTAAGATTTTTACTAAATTGTCTTTGAAATTTCATCCAGCTGAGTTTCTACAATTGGAGTCCCTTTGGCAGTTTTACTCTATTCAAAATTCTCATGATTGTCATGCCCCTTATCAGAGATGGGAGAGCAGTCCTAAAGAGGAAGGTCGCCATTGGAAAGAAAAGTGAATTGTGTAACTGTATTGGAGTACTAAACCCCTCCAATCCCAGCCCCAGAGACCCAGGAAGAAGTCCAAGAGGTGGTGATGGAAACACCCTGGGAGATGGATAAACCCTCTTCTATGTCTGACACTAAAAGAGTGTTCCTTTCAGTCCTCCCTAAACAGCCATAAGTGGCCCAGTTGGCAATTACAGACAGCACAGTTAGCCCATAAATATAGTTGCTTTAGGCAGCTTAATGGAGACAATCTCTACTTTAGGAGGAAGGACTCTTGGCTGCATACTAACAAGATTAAGGAAATTAATTAAGGGACTAACGACTCAAGTGGCAATTTTCCCCATTTCCCTAGATACAGAAGATCCTTAGGAGTTTGGGCAATTCTCCAGGGCCCTTTTTTTGATCGTCTACTATTGCTGACCAAGTCCTAGCAATGCAGAGGAGTTATGTCCTGGAAGAGACAGAATACTGAGCTGGATGCACTAGTAGCCTGATCCACTGTGATATTGCTTATGTTCTATATATGTATATGTGTATGTGTATATATGTATATATAGAGAGAGAGAAACTGGAAGAAAAGTTTATTTCTGTCTATCAGAATCCTTCTTGTCCTTTAAGACAAAGTTCAATTCAGTCCTACGAATATTTATGAAGCCTTTATCATATACAAAAGGACAACTAAATGGCACAGTGGATAGAGTTCTTGGAATCAGGAAGACTCATCATGAGTTCATATCCAGCCTCAGACACTTACTAGCTATATCACCCTGGACAAATCACTTAATCTGTTCACCTCAATTCCTCATTTGCAAAATAGGCTAGGGAAAAAAATGGCAAACCACTCCAATATCTCTGCCAAAAAAAAATGTCCCAAACACTGTCACAAACAATTAGGCACAATTCAGACAACTGAACAAAAGCAAGTAAGGTTCTTGGTCTTGGAGGAATTGTCAAATTTAGCTATGTCAAGGTACAACTCTGATGAAGAGTCTTGTTCTTGTGGAAAGGAGTAAAGCATAACCACAGATGGCTATACCACAAATGTATACATGAGTCACAAAATAAAATGAGTTAGGAGAGGGAGAAGAGAAATACAGAAAGGTTATGGAGAAATGGTAGAATAGTAGATAAACTGTTGGACTTATAATCAGAAAGACTTGATTTTGATGTTGATCCTATGAATTGGGCGTTAAAGCATAGGTAACCAGGTAGAGAGTGGGATAGATGGCATTCTAGACTTATGGAAATTCCCAGAATCCCAGAGTTAAGTAGAAGGGAACTCAAAAACAGTCTAGCACATTCTGAACAAGAAGTCATCTAAGATGTCTGCTGGAAGATACATGAGCAAGGTTTAGACTTGGAGGGAACCTTAAAGGTCAACTAGCCCAATCTTTTCATTTTTCAGATAAGGAAACTGAGGCCCAGAGAGCTGAAATAGCTTACCCAAAGTCATATACACAGCATGATAGCATCATAAATCAAGAGTGGAGGACCTTATAGGTCATCTGGTCTAATCTCATTTTACAGAAAAGATAACTGAAGCCCATTGAAATGGAGTGATTTTTTCATAATACATAGGTAGTTAGTGACAGAAGTAGATTTCAACCTAGTCCCTCTGACAACAAGGTCTTGTGCTCCAAAAAACTGTCTCTGTCCATCTGAGCCCAGCAGACCCCCCAAAAAATATAAGGGGTTATTTCAACTCTGAAATCCAGAGTTGCATACTAATTATGCTGTTTCCTTGCCTTGTATTGTTAGTTGACCTTCTATGTATAGGCTTGACTTCCCAAACAGACTCTAAAGTCCTTGAAGACAGGTTTAATGTTTCTTCTTTTTGTATATATCTTACACTGCCCAACACAGGGCCCTCAGTAAATATCTAATTGGCTGACCAGGGACATAATCTCTTCAAGATCAATACTTTGTATGTTGTTCCAGCCTACTACACACTCTGAACTTATCAGGACAAGCCAAGATAAAATTAAAGACTCCTCTGTCAAATTCTTTACTTCTGTGGATGAGTGAAAATTCACCTGCCCTGTTAGAGCTGGCTCACCCCAGATTATGCTCCACGTCTATTCTTTGGGCATCTTGCCATCTGCCCTGCAGCTGCACACATGATTTCTCCCTCCAAGGGAAGAGGGGAACAAGAATTTATATATCACCTACAATGTGCCAGGCACAGAGCTTTGTAAATATTATCTCTTTTGATCCTCAAGTCTACTTCTTACTCTGGGAGCAGGAATCAAATCAAGGAAACCATTGCTTTTGAAAAGTAAGTGACAATTGTCTGTCCTATAATTGCATTCACTATCCCTCTGACCTGCTCCCCCACTCCACCCCGGCCAAAACTCCCTACCATGGCAACTTACTCCAACATATATGTTATGTACACATACTGATATCTACCCAAAGACTGTGAAGACTTCCCCAGGTTGAATGGGCAAAGGAGAACAATTCATTCCAATGGGCATGAAGGTGGCTGAGGCAGGTGCCAGTGGAGTGCTAAAAGCTTAGTCATATGCTGAAGACCCCAAGGTCTTCCATTGTATCCAGTGCCATTGGTAGTCATGCTGATTTTTGTCTTGCCAACAAAGTCTTGTGGACTTTGTTGATTCTGGAAGAGAGATTGAAGCTGATGACTTTGTGTAACTCTTCCTCATTTAACTACAATTTACTCATAAGTTAAGGCATCATTCCAAGATGTCATTAGTCCTCTTCAGAACAAAGGATGAACAACATCCCCCTCTTGAATGTGAGCTCCCTGAAGGCAGAAATTTTCTATTTTTTTCTCTATATCCCCATAGGAGGGACTTAATAATTTTTTTCAATCATTCTTTCATCCTTGTCTATATATCCATCAGTTCATATTCTTTACCACTAACATATTATAGACATACACAATAAATAAGCACAAGTGAAATTCAAACTCCCTGAGGCTGAGGGTTGTTTCTTTTTTTCTATCTCCAGGACCTGTATTTCACCAAAAATAAGTGCTAGATTGAATTGCCAGAATTGCCAGAAATATGTTTGAGGTACAAGCAACCTTCCTGAAGAATCAGTGTTTAGAGTCTGGAAATATTTGACTCTGCTTCCTAGGTCACCCAACTTAGTAGAAAGATGGAGGTTCTAGGAAAGGACACTGAGAAGAAATAGTCAAATATGGAGGAGAACCAGAAGAAAGTAGTATCCCAAAAATCTAAAGAGGAGAGAGTGATCAGTGGTGTCAAGAGCTACAGAGAGATCAAGGAGAATGAAGATTGAGCTGTCTCCTTGTCTACCAATTACATCACTATAATGGTCCTATTCACTGATTTCAGATTTAATATAATATTGAATAAATATTCAATATTACATTCTTTGTCATAATTTTCTTGTGGTTCATTCCATGAAAAACTAGTTTTAATCTAATTTCATTCCATAATCATCATCATCAAAATAACTAGAATTTAAGGCATTTTACAAATGTTATCTCATTTGATCTTTACAATAACTCTGGGAGGGTAGAGATATTATTATCCTCATTTTACAGATGAGGAAATTGAGGCCAGAGTCATATATTTAATAAGTATCCAAGGGTGGATTTGAATTCTGGTCTCCCTGACTCCAAGCCACTCTATCCACTGTGTCACCAAATGCCTCATAGTGATAATCACAACAAGAACTTACACAAAAGCTGCTGAAATGAAAACCACTGAACTGACTTCAAATGAATAATTGGGAGATTTTGATGCCCATCTGATACTCCGGTTGAGCATTTCCAGCTAAAAAAAAATGGAACAGTATATAGAACAGCTCTAAATCCCATGAGCTGTAGTCATTATGACTGGCATTAAATGATGCATTATGATGCATTAAAGTTAGCAAAACATTTTGACCAAATCACTTCATTTTGAGCCTTACAACAGTCCTGTTAGGAACTACTACAGATATTATTGAGCCCATTTTAAAGATAAGGAAATCTAAGATATTAAATCCCTTACTTATAATCACACAGCCAGAACGTGTCAAGCTGTTAAAAGCAAACTTCAACCCAAATCCATTACTCTTAGTTATTATCCTAAATTGCAATGACTAGATTATGTTTAAAAATCTAAAAACAAGAAGCAGATAACCTTCCCAGAACTGACCAGTTAGCCATGGCCCCCAAGAGCCACTGCTATTTCCTCCCTATCCCAGAAACAAAAACAAAAATGCAAGTGACCCAGAAATCCCTTTAAATGTCCTCAGAGGCTTCTGTTTTCTGGCTTCAGTTTTCACAGAATATCAATTCAATCTGACTTTATTGGCCCTTCCATACCTGAAGAGTAGGTAGTCAGAATTGAATTGCCGACCTCCAATGAGAGTCTGCTGCTGCTTCCCTCAATAACCCAATATACTTTTTGACAGTTCTTATTATTAGAAAGGTTTTTCTTAACTTAAAGATTAAATTTGACTTGTTTCTTGCAAGGTCTTACTCTTGAGTTCCATCCACTGGATCTGTTCCAAATACACATAAACCCTCTTGCACATGACAGTCCTTTGGACACTCCTACAATAAAAATGAATAAATAAAGGGTCTTGCTTCCTACTAATAATACAAATTATGGGGGGATTAGGTGGTGGGAAACAGCATTATGCTCTGTCTCCTATGGAATGATCTCTTTGATTGACATAATAATTACATAGGAAGTAGCCTTCACCTATAATATAAAATACTGCTGTGTGAAGAGACCAAAGGGAGTTCCTGAATTTGAATATATTTTCAGACAGTGAGATACTTATGAAATAAAAAGGGAATCCAGGTGGTTGTTAAGGTGGTGGTTATCAGCATCATTTTCAGTTTTGTATAGCCAAAACTTTGCACAGGGCCTGACACATAGTAGGTGCTTAATAAGTGCTAGGTGATTGACTTGCAAAATTAAAGGCAAGGGACATTTTTCCCCTTAGGAAGAAAAATGGATGATGGATACTTTTTTCAGTGTTTTTATATGTTTCTCTCCTCATTTTAGCTTCATCCAAATCCTGGGAGGTAGGGCTTTCTGAAGACTATTCAATCAACCAGTCGGTCAGTGTCAAAGAGCACAGGAATCTGATAGCTGTCTTAAAATATGTGAAGGGCTGTCATGTCAAAGAGGGATTAGCTTTGTTCTGTTTGGCCCCAGAGGGTTGAATGAGGTGCAATGGGTAGAAGCTATATAGAGGCAAAGATAGGCAGGAAAGAATTTTCGTAGCAAGAAAAAAATGTCCTTATCTAAGCTGTCCAAAATGAAATAGGCTATGTTGGGAGATAGTAAGTTTACCCTCCCTGGAGGTCTTCAATATTGAGTGAAAACTTATGGAAGTTGTTATAGAGAGGAACGTGGTTCTAATTCTGTTTGGATTCAGTGGCCCCATCCAACCCTAACTTTCTGTGATTTGTTGGATCTACTTAAGAATGAGTGTTCCTTTTTTATATTAAAAAGATATGATAAAGATCTTATTTCTAAAATATATAGAGAATTGACTCAAATTTATAAGAAATCAAGCCATTCCCCAATTGATAAATGGTAAAAGGATATGAACAATTTTCAGGTGAAGAACTGTGAACAGATCTAACCATTCTGGAGAGCAATTTGGGACTATGCTCAAAAAGTTAGCAAACTGTACATACCCTTTGACCCAGCAGTGTTTCTACTGGGCTATATCCCAAAGAGATCTTAAAGGAGGGAAAGGGACCCACATGTTCAAAAAGGTTTGTGGCAGTCCTTTTTGTAGTCGCTAGAAACTGGAAACTGAATGGATGCCCATCAATTGGAGAGTGGCTGAATAAATTATGGTATATGAATGTTATGGAATATTATTGTTTTATAAGAAACTACCAGCAGGATAATTTCAGAGAGACCTGGAGAGACTTGCATGAACTGATGCTGAGTGAAATGAGCATAACCAGTAGATCATTAAACATGGCAACAAGAAGACTATACAATGATCAATTCTGATGGACATGGCTCTGGACAACAACATCAAACCAGCTCCAATTGTTCAGTGATGAAGACAACCATCTTCACTCAGAGAGAACACTGTGGGATCTGAATGTGGACCACAACATAGCATTTTCATGCTTTCTGTTGTTGTTTGCTTGGATTTTGTTTTCTTTTTCAGGTTTTTTTTCTTCTTTCTTGATCTAATTTTTCTTGTGCAGCAAGATAACTATAAATATATATATACATATGTTGGATTTAACATATTTAACATGTATTGGACTACCTGCCATTTAGGGGAGAGGATGGGGGGAAGGAGAGGATAATTTGGAACAGAAGGTTTTGCAAGAGTCAATGTTGAAAAATTACCCATGCATATGTTTGGTAAATAAAAAGCTTTAATAAAAAAATGTTTAAAAAGAATGAGTGTTCCTGACCATGGACCATATGAGACAACTCTTTTTTTAAAAATTCTATTATTCTAAAAATCCACTGGTCAATAACTTGATATTTGTTGTCCCCCCAATTGGTTATTGTCACCTCCTTTGGACAACAGAGGCATAATAAGAATTTTACAGATGCTTAGAGAGTGACGAGACCAGGCCAGAATACCAGAACAAGGGGAGGGAGGAATCAAGACTTGCCAAGATGCCATTCTCCCAAGTCCAAGAATGATTTCCTTGGAGGGAGTGTCAAATCTAAAAGCATCTGGTATCTATAGGATTTAGGCTCCTGGAAGTACATTGGAGGGAAAGCTACATTCATCACCCCTAGAATAGTGCTGTTGGGCTCATTAGTGAGGGCTCAGAGGTAAGATTTTTCACCAAAGGATATGTGAGAGATGGAAAAGCTATCACCTGGAATCTCTCAAGAAGCATGGCTTTGTCACAGCAAAGTCATTCTTTGGGGTGGCCTTTATTACTATGGATTCATTCATTCCACCTTGCCAGCTTATACAAGATATGCCCCCAGCCTGTTAGTCCCTGACATTTCTGTCAAAGTGATAGAATTGGAAGCCCTTATTTCAGTTACAATTCAGATTTAGGAGTTAATAATATGGTGGCACTAAAATTGCGACACACATACATTCAATGCAATTCATAGGACCATCGGCTTATTGATTGGAAGCTTTAGTCCATCAAACCTAACCAATCCCATCACTTTACAGATGAGGAAACTGAGGCACAAATTTAAGACACAGAAGACAGGCAATAAAAAGGTATGAAAGTGGGAGGTGGAATACATGTACAAGGAATATCAAATAGGTCAGTCTATGTAGAACATAGGGTCCATGAGGGGACATAATATGAAAAAGTCTAGAATGATGGACTAGTACTATATTTACTAAGGGTTTTAAATACCAAAGAATTATCCTAGAGGCAAGAGGGTGTCCCTGGAGATTTTTGAACAAAGGAATGATGTGGAAGGAACCTCACTGATCACCTAAACCAACCCCCTCACTTTATAGATGAAATATTTGAGACCTAGTAAGGTTGTGACTTGCTCAAGGTGAATACAGAGCTAATTACATCTAGTGCCTCATTCAAAACCATTTTCCCTATCTCCTTATATGTAAACAGGTGATTTAGATAGTGTTCCTATTTATAAGCTTTGCCATTTACTCTGCTGACTCAAAGGGAAAACTTCCAAGGGCTAACTACCTGTCGATATCACTCCACCCCAACCCATTTCTCCCTCCTTTGGCCATTTTGTACAATCATTCTCAACCTCAGTTTCTTCATCTATAAAATGGGGATAATAGCATCTATCTCCCAAAGGTGTTGTGAGGATCAAACATATGTAAAGTACCTTGCTATTTAAAAAAGGAACATTTATTTAGTGCCTACTATGTGCCAAGCATTATGCTAAATGCTTTGTAATTATTATCTCACTTGATCCTCCCAATGGCTCTGGGAGGGAGATGCTATTATTATCCTTATTTTACAGATGAGGAAAATAGGTTAAGTGACTTTCCCAAGATCACAAAACTAGTCTGAAAATGTATTTGAATCCAGGTCTGACTTCAGAGGGAGCATGCTATCCATTGTACTCCCTAGCATCTTTATGAATGGTAGCCATGAGAGGACCAATTCACTAGCAAGGCAAGGCTATGATAACCCAAGAATTCAGAAATTTGGTTCCAGGTTTTGCTATATTAGAAAGAGCAGATTTGGTTCCAGAGCTACAGTCAAAGGATGCCTGAGTGAATTGAATGAGTCTCAATATCTCTGGTTTTCAGTTTCCCTTGCAGCTCTAAATCTATGATTCTTGGATTCTCCTGGAGCCATGTTTGAGAACTCCCAACCATCCTATATCTGGTGAGAAAGGTGTGATAAGATGAAGGAGGATAGTTTCTGCATACATGAGAATACCTTAGGTGGAGGGGGGTGTCTGAGAATAAAATCAGTCATGCGTATGAACATACACATACACTCACACACACTGATGAAAGGCTGCCCATTCTCACAGATGGGAACAAAGTAAAGGGCATGAGTAAGTTTCCTCAAAATCCTTCTCCCCGTGCCGAGCCTATGAAACATTGATGGTCAGAAATGTATGAGTATGGGTGTGATTCTGCAGTAGCTACATTTCAACAAGGTTTAAATATAAAAAGCCTCAAGTCAACAGCAGAAATATAGAACCCAACATAAATATTTGAAACAGCCCGTCCATTTCCAAGCAGTCTCGTAGGTTTGTTGGTCAGCCCCCCACCTGTTTTCTCACCAAATTGCTTTACACAATCCTGGTACCAGCATGAGCATTTTTATTTTTTTAAGGGCAAAGGCAAGAAGAAAATATCCAGTTAATAGATTGATTTCATCTCATATGATGTTCTGTAAAGTAGTATTTCATTATTTGTGCCACGAAAACTGGGAAGGATTCCAAATGACGACCTGGGGGGGATATAACGCTGCTGATAAAGATACCTGAATGTTGGGCTTGATTCTCCTATCATGTTTTCTCCCGGCACACTCTGTTCACAGATGGTTTAAAGCTATCTGCGTTCACTTACATTCACCTCGGGTCAGAACCAATCTATTTTGTGGTAATCGTGAGTGATAAAATGATCACACACTGGGAGCGCTCCCCCATACTAACTCGAGAAGTAATTGGCCAGACTCCTGTGTTTCCCATCAAGGCCTCATCACTGGGAACCAGCAACTGATAGCAATATGCATGTAATTAGGGATACCAGATTAGGCTCAGCATTAATTATTACTTAGTATCTGGAGAAATAAACGGGCTCCAGCATGGAGGTTTGATGGGCCCAGAGAAGGAAGGCTGTTGATTTTTTTTTTGGGGGGGGGGGGGAATGCAGTTGGCTAACTCAGCAGATTTCTAACATTATCTTCAGGTAGCCCCATTACTAATGTAATTTCCCAGAAAAAGAAATTAAGCTTTTCTCATCCTGTATTATTATTTTTTAAATATGTTATCTTAGTTTTAAACTCTTTGTCCCTTCCATGCTCAGGAAAGCGATACAATGGGAAAGGTTATTGAAAATGACTGGAATTTGAATCCAGAGTCTGCTACATAATACCTATGGCCCTGACCAAACCATTTCATCTCTGTGGCCTCTGTTCCATAACCTATAAAATGGGGACGTTGAACTAAATGCTTTCTAAGATCCCTTCTGTCTAGGTCTTTGATTCTGTGATCTCCTCTTGAAGCCGATCAACAAGCATGTCTTAAGTGCTTACTCTGTGCCAGGAATCACAGAATGGGCCCCAGTGGGAAGAGTCTTGAATTTGGAAGTGTAAGACGAGTTCAAAGATGAGCTTTGCCATTTGTGTGTTCATGCATCAATTAACTCCTCGTTTTCCTTATCTATAAAATGAAGAGATTGGACTAAATGGCCTTAGAGGATTACAGCATTATTTTAAAGTTGGTATCACCTGAAGAAGAAAGAACAATGGACATGGAAAATAATAATAGCTGACATGTAGAGCTTTAAGGTTCATGAGACCTTTACAAATCTTATCCCATTTGATCCTCACAACAGCCCTGACAAGTAAGGACTATTGTCATCCTCATTTTTAATTTGAGGAAACAGAAGTAGACAGAGGTTAAGTGACTTACCTAAGGTCACAAAATGACCGAGGATAGATACTATGACATCTGGCCAGAGTAGGAGATTTGTTGTTGTTCACTCATATCCAAATCTTTGTGACCTCATTTGGAGTTTTCTTGGCAAAAATACTAAACTGGTTTACCATTTCTTTCTCCAGCTCATTCCTCATGCATATGAGGAAACTGAGGTAGATAAGGGTAAGAGATTTGTCCTAATAAGTGTCCAGGACCAGATCTGAACTGATCAAAGTGAATCTTCCTGATTACAAGCCCAGTATTCTATTCACTGCCACCTGGGCTGCTCTAGAGTGGAAAATGCATTACTTTTATTCCATATTAGGATTGACAAGCCTGGAAGTAGTCTTTGAAGCCTTCTAATGCAATTCTCTTTGTAAAAAGGAGAAAACAGAGTCATAAAGAGCAAAAAAATGTCCAAGATCACATTTTTATTTTTCTTTCCAAAGAAAGACTCATTGAATTGGGACTGTATCCAGAAGTGACTGTGATATTTTTTTAAAAAGGTATCAATCACTATGAAGTAGTCAACAATCCTGAGGAAACTAGCATCTCAGGGAAGAGAGAAAAGGGAAAGAAGTAAGGGAAAATGGGAAGTCCAGAAGGAGGAGCATTAAAAGGAAAATCATCATTTTTGGAAGTGTGAAATAGGAAGAAGGAGGAGGAGGAAGAGGAGGAGGAGAATAAGGAAAAAGAAGAAGGAGGAGGGAAGGGGAGGAGAGGAAAAAGTCCTAGACTAGTGGAGCCAACAAGCCCTGAATTCAAATTTCAGGTACACCAAGAACTAGTTTGTAGTAGTCCAAATTCTCAATTCAAATCTTGACTTTGTTACTTCTTGCTTATGTAATCTTGGCTGTCATTTCTCATCTCTGGCCCTCAGTTTCCTCACCTGTAAAAAAGAGGAGGGCTAGATTGTTCCTGATTCTTTACTTTTCTTTACTCTTCCTTGTAAGAGGTAATGCCATCTTTCTCTTCATTGGAGAGCCAGAATACAAAAGGTGCTGAATGTTTTATACACATCAGATGCCACTGATATGTCAACTGATTTTGATTAACTGCCTTTTTGTTCCTGTTACAAAGTAATATGCAGCAAGAAGAGGATTTTTGGAAATCAAAGGTGTCCATTTTCTTTTTCTTTTTTAAAAGAAATGAACAAACCTAAAGGAAATCTAAAAAGGGTAAATGGTAAGTTTGGATTAGAGACCTCTCATAGAGCTGGCATTGGCTATGTCTCAATAAAGGTGCTTCAAAAGAAATTGGAAGCCATCTCACTAATTATCTTTTGCACTGAGATCTTTCCCTCTCATTGGGGAACAAATGGACCAACCAAGAGTCTCAATTCCTATATGCCCTTTAATCAAGGAAACAACACAGGTGTTTTTTTTTCCAAGAAACCAGCACATATACCCAACTCAGTAGAAAGTGCTCAAATTCAATACCATGCTTAAATAAATAAAGGCAAAAGCCACTTGAATCAATCTTGGCAGATCCCAGTACATAATATGAATAGTATAATAGGAGATACCATTAGATTTTTGGAATCTAAAAGCCTGGGTTCAAATAATGTCTCTGCTATTTGTGTGACATTGGGTGAGTTGCCCCTCAACCTCTTGTTCTGTAAAACTTCAGGGACTAGCCTAAATTATCTCTAAGATTCTCTTCCATTCCTTCAAAAGTGCATCTTATGATAATTGTGGAAATATTCATAGAAGAATTACACATGTTTAACAATTATTGGATTACTTGCCATTTAGGAGAAGGGGTTGGGGGAAAGGAGAAAGAAAAAACTTTGGAACACAAGGTTCTGCAAGGATGAGTCTTTGCATATGTTTTGAAAATAAAAGGCTTTATTTAAAAAAAAAGTGACTGCTAACTTTCTTTTGTTAGAGAGGGTGAAAACGGCAGGTGTAGCATGTTGGATATCTATCAGGTAGTGGATATACCACTTTGATTCACAGGAAAATAGATTTAGAACTAGAAGTTTTCTGTGATCCTGAACTACTGGTGGAGAAAAACAGAAGACAAGTAGGAAGTATGGGGGGGAAGCAATGAATATGGTCCAAAGTATGCCCAAAGCAGTGTGTAGATCAGCCCAATAGGAGAAATAGAGAAAGGCAGACCAAAAAAAAAACAAAAAAAAAAAAGGGAGCTTCATCTGTCCAAGAGACAATTAGATTCTCTCTTTTTTGGTCTTATTTACACAGTCCACTTTATTTCAGGCAGCCTGCTAGCCAAAGCTGCCTGCCTCCCAGATTCCCACTTATTAAAGTTCAGCTATTGCTTTGACCAAGTCTGCCCATCCCATATTGGTCATGGAAGAGGTTCTGGTATACTTCATTAGGATGTCCAAACTCAGAGATCCAGAAAACAGGAGGAAAAAGAGATGGGGATAGACAGGCAGACAAAGACATGGAGGGAAGGAAAGGAAGGGAGGGAGGGAAGGAAAGGAAGGGAGGGAGGGAGGGAGGAAGAGGGGAAAGAAGAAAAAAAAGAGGGAGGGAGGAAGCATTTATTAAGCACCTAATATATGGTGGGTCCTATGTTAAGCAATTAGATGCAAAAACAAAAGAAAAGCTTGCCAATTGATTGGTTGATTGTTGATCTCCTGGGAATAACCAACATTAGCATCCTTTCCACATAAGCCATTCTCCATTGTCCTACTCTTTTGATGATGGAAGCCCCTCTGATGAAAACTAAACCTGCATTTCTTCCTCCACCAGGACCTGACTTCAAAGGGGTTTCCCCAACAGCCATCCTATCGACCCAGAACTTCAAGAATGTGTATATTTTTCTTCTCTCTCTTTTGTGTTTACAAAAAGCTCTTTGGTCTCTCTGTAAGAGAGTGCTAACAGCACTAGATCTGATCAAGATCTGCAGCCTCAAATCCTTCCTAAATCAAGCCTTTGTAATTTCCTTTACTGAAGTGGGAGAACAGGTTTACTCTCTCAAGTGCATCATCTAAGCTTGGCCCCCAGTCTTGAAGCTGATGATGCTTCTGCATTGATGGCCATAACAAACAGCAGCTGGGAACTGGTGCATTTCTATTCCCCTGTTGAGCACCACTCAGCCCTCTCACTTGCCCCCTGGAGCTAGTCTACCAACAAGCACAGATTCTCTTGTAGAACCACCCTCTTCAGCTCACAAGAGTCATCTTTAGCCCTCAGGGAGAGACTTCAGTGAACAATATGTGGTGGGTATTCTTTTGGATAAAGGAAACTGAAGTCTTTGAAACTGTTTACAAGAGAGATGTCTTAGAAGGATCAACCTGATTCCTGTCCTGAAAAAGTCACTGATACTTTCTGAAACTCTCCTCCCCTAGGCTCATCTCAATATCTATTGGCCATTTTGTACTTGGGCAACCAGGAAATGAGGACAGTGGCCCAAGTCTTAAATTCTGAGTTAATTAAACTCAGAGATTAAAATTAAATTAATAAATTAATTAAAATTAAAAATTAAAAGATAGTTTCACTATCTTTTAAAGAAAAATTCAATTAACATGGATAGAGGAGGAGGATTAGAATAATGATCTCTCCAATATGATAAGGCCGGGATTAGGGTGGTTGTACCATGAATCCAGAGAAGGAAGTGAATTCTACAGATGTTCAAGATATAAAATTGATGACAAACTGGATTAGTGATTGCCTGGCAGTAAATTACCTAGACTAAGGACTAAGAAGTAAAAAGTCCTAATATCACATTATCCTTTTTCCTTCTCTCCCAACTTGTTCTGTGTAGGGTAGGCTTTTGTAGGCTTTTCCCCAAAGGCTTTCTAAAATTTCCTCACTGGGAAAATAGCCAATAAAACTATCTAAGATGAGATTTTTAATAAAAGCTGATATTTCCATTTTGATTTAAAATTTGTGAAGGCTTTGCACGCAACATCTCATCAGCCTCAGGACAACTCCATGATATAGTGACTAGAGGGATTACATTTTACACATTTTTACAGATAAGGAAACTGAGGCTTGAAAAGGTTAAATGATTCAACATCACTTACATAGTTAATAAGTCTCTGCAGAGTCAGAATGAGACCAGGCCAATCAGAACTTTGCCACAGGATGCGGAAATGTAGAGAATACCAATAACATTATCAAAAGGATCATATCCCTAGTAAGATCCCTCTCCTGCCATGCCTTGTCCCATGTCTCATTAATTAAATTCCCAGTTAGGTTAAAAATTCCCAGTAAAAACTCTAAATATGAGAGGCCCAATTCAAATCCTGGTCTTCCCAAATGCAAGCTCAGCACTCTATTTATTTACTGTACTTTGATTCACAGTTGGAAAGGCTGTTAGAAAGCATTTAGATCAATCCCCTCACCCAGGTCAGAGCACTCAATAAAGACAGTCCACACTCTTATGAGATCTCTAGGCAAGGCAGAGAAGTCCTCAAAGCTTGGCCCACACAGGGCAAAGTCCAAAAAAAAAATCAATAAATATTTATTAAGCACTTACTGTATACCAGGATAAGGATGGCCAGCTGGTTGTCTGCTTAAACTGTTCATAGATGAAGCTTACATAGAAGAAGATACAAGGTACTCAAAGAAGGGGAATATATAAGATTATATAATCACAGATTTGGTGCTGGAGGTTACCTCAGATGGTGGTCACTGAGCCTAACAAACTACATTTTACAAACTAGGAAACTGAGGTCCAAGTTAAGTGATTTGTCCAGAGTCAAACTGATAGGAAACAATTCTAAGGCAAGGTTTGAACAAAAATCTCATTTTGTGAATTGTCATGTTTCTTCTCATTAGCACTTATTTGGGCCTTGATTCAATCTAAATCAATTCAACAAGTATTTATTAAACACCTACTATGTGCCAAGAGTGCAATTAGGTGGTACAGGGAATAGACCACCAGACTTGGATTCAGGAAGACCTGAGTCTTAGACACTTACTAGCTGTGTGACCCTAAACAAGTAACTTAATTTTGTTTGCCTCAGTTTTCTCATCTGTAAAATGAGTTGGAAAAGAAAATGGTAAATCACCCCAATATCTCTGCCAAAAAAAACCCAAAACCATCAGTAAGAGTAAGACATGACTGAAAAACAACAAAACAAAACATGCCACGAACTGTGCTAGGCCCTAGGGATATTAAAACAAAAGTAAAAAAGTAGACCCTATCCTCAAGGACTTTATATTCTATTTGTGGGGAACAAATAAAATACAGAGAAGTAAATACAAAGATATATGAAATAATACAAAGTGATTTTGAGTGTTTCAGAAGTACTAATACCTGTAAGAAATAATTCATTTGGACACTTACTCTATCCTAATTAGTATTAATCAATTTGATAGGACCATATCAAACGTCTATATATATATACAAGGCTCTAAGACTGAGAACTGTAGATTCTAAATTCACTTGTTTAACTATAGGAAGCTAACTAAATGAAACAAGATAATTGTATAATATGCATACATATAATGGATTTATCATATATTTTAACATATTTAACATGTATTGAACTTCTTGCCACCTAGGGGAGGGGGGAGGGAAAGGAGGGAAAAATTCAAAACAGAAAGTTTCGCAAAGGTCAATGTCAAAAAATTACCCGGTATTTTTTTGCAAAAAAAAAATTTTAATTAAAAAAAAAAGAAAGTTAATTAAAGGCCATCCACCCCTGTTTTTCCTTGTCATGGTGACCAAGTCCAGCATGGCAGAGCTGACTCAGCTACATGTAAAGTCTCACAGAATATTTTTGTACTTCCAGACCAATTTCTGTACAGTATAAGCAGGTGACCATCTTATGGCCACTTAGCCCACTGATTGTGATAGCTTGTATCATATTCTCTTGCCAAACCTAAAGAGGAGCCTGTCCATCTTTTGTGGGGATATTCCTTACTTCACCCAACTTGTGACCCTACTGACATATTATTTTAGTTCATGCATGGTATTTCAGTTGATGGAATTATTCTGTATTTGAAATAGCTGTTCTTGAATGTCTGGACATCCAGTCAATATAAAAATATTGGAGGAGGTATCTCAGATCATGAGGAAGATCTGAGGTACACTTCATTGGGGGAACCATGGATCCTTTAATAAAATGCCATTGACTCAGAGTTCCTGCCTCAGGCTCTTTTATTGCAAGTGGGATAATTTTAATATCTATACATCCTAGCAATCAGAAAAGGCTTCTTGTAGGAGGTGATGACATTTTTAGGCTTACACAACCATATGACATTCTGGGCTAATTCTGCTCCATGTTTGTCATATTGAAGTCCTTGGATGCCCAGCTTCTTGAGTTAGAGGGATAAAATCAATTTAGACAGTACAGCATGATTAAATAGCAATTTGTCTGAAAAAGTTCTGGGGGACTTAGAGCACTACAAACTCAAAATGAGTCAAGTCAGTAAGGGGAGATGTGAAAGTTAAAAGGATGATACAATGTCTTTAAAAATAATAATGTTTTCTCCAGTTACATGTAAAGAAAAATTGACATTCATTTTCTTTTAATTTTGAGTTCCAAATTTTCTCTCTTCCATCCCTCCTCCTTGAAACAGTGAACATTTGATATAGGTTATACATGTTCAATCATGCAAAACATATTACTTTATTAGTCATGTTGCAAAAGAAGACCCAGATCCAAAGGAAAAAAAAACACAAAAAAATAGAGAAAGTAAAAAATAATATGCTTTGATCTAAAGTGAGATTCCATTAGTTCTTTTTCTACATGTAGATCGTATTTTTCATCATGAATCCTTTGGGACTGTCTTGGATCATTACATTATTGTTTCACAGTTGATTATTGTTATATGTTGCTATTACTGTATACAATGTTTTCCTGTTCACTTCATTCTGCATCAGTTCATGCAAATCTTTCCAACCTGATAGAATCTTAAGCTGTGCTGAGAGGCACAGCTTCCAGGGATGAGGAAGAAGCTAATCCTATGCACTCTGCCTTCATAAGGCCATATCTGACACAACATCATGCTCAGTTAAGGAACTTACAGTTAAAGAAGAGCATCCAAAGTTGGGAGACTAAGATAGTGAAGGACCTTGAGGCTATATCCTATGGGAATGGATTAAGAGAATGAGGAGCAGCTAGGTGGTGCAGTGAATAGAGCACCAGCCCTGAAGTCAGGAGGACCTGAGTTCAAATCTGGTCTCAGACATTTAATATTCCCTAGCTGTGTGACCCTGGGCAAGTCACTTAACCTCAATTGCCTCAGCAAAAAGAGAATGGGGAATACTTAGCTGAAGAGAAGACTCCAGGAAAAGGTGATAGCCTTCTTCAAGTATAGAAAGGGCTGTAATGGGGAGAAGAAATTAGACTGGGCCAATTCTGATTGACCTAAATTAAAAAAAAAAAAAAAACAGGAGAGGAAGAAATTGAAGAAAGGTGGATTTAGGATTAGTCAGAAAAAAAATTCTAACTCAAGGTCTCCAAGGGTAGAATCAGATACCTTTAAAGCAACAGGTTTCTCCTCCTTGACTGTCTTCAAACAGAGCTTAGACAAATACATGGAATATATTATAGAAGAGATGATTTTGTAGCATAATTAGACTAAATAAATGCTAAGGTTCCTCCAAACTCTTGAGCTATCAATTGAAGAGAGAAGGAATTTGTTCTATTTAACCCCAAATGGCAAGACAAAGAATAGTAGGAGGAAGTGCAAAGAGGTAAATTTGGTCTCGATGTCAGAAAAAATTTCCTAACAGTAAAAGCTATCTAAAAGTAAAATGAGCTGCTTTTTCTTTGGTGGGGGGGGGGGAAGGGGGGGTCCTCTCTCTTAACATTCATCAAAGGTTGAATAGATGACCACTGGTCAAGTACATTATAATTGGTGTATGGATTGGACTAGTTGACTGCTAAGGTTCCTTCCGATTCTCAAACATTCTGAGACATTTCCCTCACATTTTTTGAGTCTTCTTGTAAGTGATATTAAACAGCTAATAAAGACCAATCTCTCCCCAGACTAGTATAGTTGATATGGCATTTCCAAAAGGCTTTGGACAATTACTGAAGTTGCCTTTCACTAAGACATCAAAATGGCAAAAGGGAACATCTTTGTATCCTCTCTTATTTTATGAACAGTTTTGGAAGCTTTGGCAAGAAAGCTGAAAACTGAATTTACTACTGCCTTTAGGGCAGCTGTGTGAATAGAGAAGAGGATATAAAATGTCCTGCAAGGTCTCTACTTCAAAATGTCTTGCTCCATTTAAATACTTTGAGTATCAAGTATCTATGATACTATGAATATCAAGTATTAAAAAAAATCAACAATAACAACCATAAAATTTACTGATACAGAAAGGATTAAAAGCAGTCCCTGCCCTTGAAAAGCTTACAATTATATTTGAACAATACATCATATAAACCAATAAATACACTGAGGATCTTATGGGGAAGAGAGAGAGAACTCAATTAAGTGGATTGGGAAAGACTTCTCATAGAATATGAACATGAAGGAAGGGGTTTTAAGCACTGGATAAAAGCAAGCAGCCTTGTGCAAAAATGGGAAGGACAAATTTGGAGAATCTCAAGTTGACTAGTTTGGCTACTATATGAAATGAATGCATGTATGAATAAATGAATGGCATTTACTAAGAGTTTGTGCTGTAATTATGTTAGATGCTAGGGATACAAACACAGAAATGAAGGAGTGCCTGTTTGAGAGCATACATTTTATTATGGGAAAACAAGGCTATAAAAAAGACTAGGAAAGGTATTTTGGTTTGGGAAGTAACAGGAATAAGAAGTGGTTAATTGATATGCTCTTTCCAGAAGCAAGTGATTACCATTACTACTGTTCATCCTTTCTTTTCAAAAGAGAACCAATGGCATCATGAGGTGATATCTTGGATATCAAATTGGATTTAAGTGAGGGAGGTTGAACAAAGTTGTCAGCTCATTTTCTCTTCCAGAGTCAATAAAGTCCAGGGGCAAGGGGCAGCTAGGTGGTGCAATGGATAGAGCACCAACCCTGAAGTCAGGAGGACCTGAGTTCAAATCTGGTCTCAGACACTAAACATTCCCTAGCTGTGTGACCCTGGGCAAGTCACTTAACCCCAATTGCCTCAGCAAAAAAAACAATAAAATAAAATAAAGTCCAGTGGCAAGGCAATTATTAGGATGACAATCAATGGCCTGGGATATAGTGGATGACTTTGGCATCTTCAGTACCAACTGCTAAGCTCTCCAAAGCAGCTATTTCAGGCAACTTTGTGACCAATTTTTCTCATCTACCCATCCTTCCAGGAGAAGTCTTCACATGCATGGGAAAGACATCCCACTAAATTTAAGTTCTTTCAATTATCCTCAACCTGGTTGAGTCTGTCTGACAAGATGTTTTATTACCCTATACATTCTATATTTTCTTGGAGCCAAAGGTTAGATTTAGGTGAAAGGTGGACCCTAAAGGTAGGTGAGCAGTTCTGAAGAGGATTCTACAAGCCCTCATATCAGAAGTGCTACTTCTCCATAAATATCCTATACACCCCAATTGATAGTGTTGATTGGATTACAGTTATCAGAACAAAAGTTAGTAAGCAGTGGCTGGGGGAAGGGTAAGAAAAAATATGGCAGCAGAGCAGAAAACAACCTTCATAGAGAATGGTCCCAATATGGAAACTGAAGCTGAACTGCTTAGTTCCTCCAGGGTGTGGTCTCTGGAGATCCAATTTGAGGTGTGAAACAGCAGTGGCAGCAAAACAGAAATTAGTTAGGATAAAAAACCATGGTCTCATGGGGGAGCTGAAGTTGAGTTTAATTTCTTATGTAGGTGAAGGGCAGTAATGGGCAATAAGCCTTAAAAGGTAGTCTAGAAACAATTTGTAAAAGTCTTTAGATCCCAAGCTGAAAAGTTGGCATTTTATCCCAGAGGCAATTGGGAGCCATTAAAATGTTTTGAGGAATGGAACACCATGCTCAGACTTGAGCTTTAGAGAAATGTTAGCAGCAGTGAGATGGTTTAAAGAAGACAGAGACAGGGAGGTCTTCTTTAAGAGTTATTGTGGCCAAAATAATGGTCATTCTCTAATTGCTGAATGAAAAAGACATCAGAGCTATCAATATTAATATGAAAAATTCTCTAAATCACTATTTATTGAAGAAATAAACATTTTTAAAAGCTCTGAGGTGCTACTCCAAACCTTTCAGATATGGTAACATGACAGAAAAGAGAAAATTACAAATCCTGGGAAAGAATTTCAAAAAATAGGGATACTGATGCACTGTTGGTGGAATTGTGAACTGGTCCAACCATTCTGAAGAACAATTTGAAATTATGCCCAAAGGGCTATAAAACTGTATGCTACCTTTGATTCAGTACTGCCACTACTAGATCTATATCCCAATGAGAGGTATTATGGCTGAAAAAAATTTGTCCACCTCAACCTGTAACTAGTTAAGCAATGAGCATCTCAAGTTTTACCTAGACTACTCTTCAGATAAGCATATAACCTATTATGAGATCCAATTTCAAAGCCTATCCCTTTCAGGGACTCAACCTTTACTTTTGATTTGAAAGTTAACTCTTTTAAAAAAAATAATGTTATTTTTTAAAAATCCTCAAGCACTTATGTTTTTTTTTTCCTTCCACTTTCCTGATCATCTCTCATTGGAGGAAAAAAGGAAAGCAAAATTCTGAGTCTTATTTATGGGCATGACCAATGTGGGAATTTATTTTGACTATTGATATCTACTAAAAGAATTTAAGTGCAATAGCATCCAAATTCCTAGGGGAGAAATTAAGAGAGATGCAAGAAGAAATAGACAGCCAAACGATACTAGTGGGGGATCTCAACCTTGCTCTCTCAGAATTAGATAAATCAAACTACAAAATAAACAAGAAAGAAACTAGGGAGGTAAACCAATTGTTAGAAGAGTTAGGTATGATAGATCTGTGGAGAAAATTGAATGGAGACAGTAGGGAGTTTACTTTTTTCTCAGCAGTCCATGGAACTTATACAAAAATTTACCATGTATTAGGGCATAAAAACCTCAAAATCAAATGCAGAAAGGCAGAAATAGTAAATGCGTCTTTTTCAGATCATGATGCAATAAAAATCACATGCAATATAAGGCCAGGAGAAAATAGACCAAAAGTTAATTGGAAATTAAATAATCTAATCCTGAAGAATGAATGGGTGAAAGAGCAAATCATAGACACAATCAATAATTTCATCCAGGAGAATGACAATAATGAGACATCATACCAAAATTTGTGGGATACGGCCAAAGTGGTTATAAGAGGCAATTTTATATCTCTAGATGCTTACTTACATAAAATAGAGAAAGAAAAGATCAACGAATTGGGCTTATTATTTTAAAAAAAACTAGAAGAACAAATTAAAAACCCTCAATTAAATACCAAATTGGAAATTCTAAAAATAAAAGGGGAAATTAATAAAATTGAAACTAAGAAAACTATTGAATTAATAAATAAAACTAAGAGTTGGTTTTACGAAAAGACCAACAAAATAGATAAGCCTTTAGTTAATTTGGTAAGAAAAAGTAAAGAGGAAAATCAAATTGTTAGTCTCAAGAATGATAAGGGAGAACTTTCCTCCAATGAAGAGGAAATTAGAGCAATAATTAGGAGTTACTTTGCCCAACTTTATGCCAGTAAGTTTGATAATCTAAATGAAATGGAGGAATATCTACAAAAATATAGATTGCCCAGGTTAACAGAAGAGGAAATAAATTATTTAAATAGCCCCATATTAGAAAAAGAAATAGAACAAGCTATTAACCAACTCCCTAAGAAAAAATCTCCAGGGCCAGATGAATTTACATGTGAATTCTACCAAACATTCAAAGAACAATTAATTCTAATACTATACAAACTATTTGAGAAAATAGGGACAGAAGGTATACTGCCAAATTCCTTCTATGAGACCGATATGGTACTGATAGCTAAACCAGGTAGGGTGAAAACAGAGAAAGAAAACTATAGACCAATTTCCCTAATGAATATTGATGCAAAAAATTTAAATAAGATATTAGCAATGAGATTACACAAAGTCATCCCCAGGATAGTACACTATGACCAAGTAGGATTTATACCAGGAATGCAGGGCTGGTTCCATATTAGGAAAACTATCAGCATAATCAATTATATTAATAACCAAACTAACAAAAAACATATGATTATCTCAATAGATGCAGAAAAAGCATTTGATAAAATCCAACACCCATTCCTGTTAAAAACACTAAAGAGTATAGGAATAAATGGGTTTTCCTTAAAATGATTAGTAGCATCTACTTAAAACCATCAGCAAGCATCGTATGTAATGGAGACAAACTAGAACCATTCCCAATAAGATCAGGAGTGAAACAAGGCTGCCCACTGTCACCATCACTATTTAATATTGTATTAGAAATGTTAGCTTTGGCAATAAGAGAAGAAAAAGAGATAAAAGGAATTAGAGTAGGTAATGAAGAAACCAAATTATCACTCTTTGCAGTTGACATGATGGTATACTTAGAGAACCCTAGAGACAACTAAAAAACTACTAGAAACAATTCACAACTTTAGCAAAGTTGCAGGATTCAAAATAAATCCATATAAATCATCAGCATTTTTATATATTACCAACAAAGTTCAGCAGCAAGTGATACAAAAAGAAATTCCATTCCAAATAACAGATGATAGTATAAAATATTTGGGAATCTATCTGCCAAGGAAAAGTCAGAAACTACACTAACTAAACTACAAAACACTTTCCACACAAATAAAATCAGACCTAGTCAGTTGGAAAAACATTAAGTGCTCATGGGTAGGCCAAGCTAATATAATAAAAATGATAATACTACCCAAACGAATCTACTTATTTAGTGCCATACCAATCAAACTCCCAAGAAATTATTTTACAGATCTAGAAAAAATAGTAGCAAAGTTCATTTGGAAGAACAAAAGGTCAAGAATTTCAAGGGAATTAATGAAAAAAAAAAGGCAGATATTATTGTTCTGTAAGAAATGACCAGCAGGATGATTTCAGAGAGGCCTGGAGAGACTTGCATGAATTGATGCTGAGTGAAACAAGCAGAACCAGGAGATCATTGTACACAGCAACAACAATATTACATGATGATCAATTCTGATGGACATGGCTCTCTGCAACAAAGAAATGTCTCAAAACAGTTCTAATTGTTCAGTGAAGAAAGCCATATACACCCAGAGAGAGGGATATGAAATGTGGACCACAACATAACATTTTCATGCTCTCTAATGATGGTTGCTTGCATTGTGTTTCCTTTCTCTGATTCTTTTTCTTGTAGATAGGATTTTTCTTGCAAAACAACTTGTCGAGTATCTTATCATTATTAACATGTAGAGGACTTCCTGCCATCTAGGGGAGGGGAGGGGACTAGGGGTAAAATCTGTAACAGAAAGCTTTGTAAAGATCAATACTGAGGAACTACCCATACATATGTTATACAGATAAAAAGCTTTAATTAAAAAAAAGAATTTAAAAGAGTTACCTTTCATATCAAAAGTAAATGGATAGAAAGAAAAGATATATTTGGAAATGCAAATGATTTTTAAAAAGAAATAAGGGGTACCTAGATGATACAGTGGAGAGAGCACCAGCCCTCAAATCTGATCTCAGACACTTAACACTTACTATTACTGTGACCCTGGACAAGTCATTTAATTTCAATTACTTCTGAAAAAAGCAAAAAAAAAATTAAGAAACAATTTTAAGATACACGTATCCCCCAAATAGAATTATCTTATGCTACTTTCAACTACCATCTCAAAAGCAATTCTGGAAGTTGGAGTTATAATTAGCCAATCTGGTACTTAAGGCAAGCATCACAAAATATACCTAGGATAAACATTAAAGTAGGCACCCTCAAATCAAATTTTAAAAGACAAATACAATTGAAGAGCAGAGGAAGGAGACACAGGACTTCAGAACAGAACCCATGAGATACCTTGAAGTCACTGCCACCCAACATCAGAGAAAGGGAACAGGACTAAGACAGGCTGAGAAGGTAGTTATATCAAGGAAGAGGGAAGAAATTGAATGCCAGGTGAAGGTGATGATACTACATCAGTGTTTCTTAATTCTACAATCACTGCTATAGGTATTCTGGCTCAGCTGCTACCAGGTAATTCATTTATCCAATCAGTTTGTCAAGCTTCATCAAGTGATCTTCAACATCTTTCAAGGACTAAACTTGCCTAGCTTACAATTTTGCTCTCAGGTCTGCCTGATTTATTCTTTAGATCAGTCACTCCAAACCCCCCTTTTTTAAAGGCCCTCTCCTCAACACATTTGCCATTAACCTCATCTGCTTTTCCATCTTCCCCTCCAAGCTTGAGACATAGGACCTTGATAGGTAAGCTTTTGCCTCATCTTGGCTGCATTCAGGCCTCCCAGGAATCACCACAGCACATCCATGGCACCTACAACCTACCCATTCTTTGCCCTTTTGGAAGGCAAAATACTTTGAGGGAAAAAGCTGTAGGTTTTTTGTCATCATTAACAGATACCAAATAGAATGGACATTTACATATACGTTGAGAACTGAAAAAAGTATTGTTCATTAAATTTCAGGTCTCTTATGTATAGCTCTTGCTCTTAAGTTATTATTGTTGTTGTTCATTCTCCCTCTTCCAAAGAGAAACAAAATCACAGTTCTTTCTTAATTTGTCCATGGTGGATTTAAGGGAGGCAGAATTGCACAAAGCCCTCAGCCTTACTCTCTTGTCCAGATTCAACCAAGTCCAATAACAAGGCAAAAGTCAAGACCTGGGATGCAATGGATGACCTTAACATCCTCAAAGTTTGATGAAGCTCTAAGCCCTCCAAAGCATCTGCTTCAGCCTTCCTGGGGGCTGGAACAAATTGTTCTCATCTGCACATTCTGCTGGGAGAAGCCTTCACATGCTAGGGGTAGATATCCCTCAAAACCACTGATGGATTTGAGGCCTGAATGTTACCCTCCACCTGGTTTAGCCCACCTGCTGAGATGATTTTACTAGGGTGTGGCCACTGTGCATGCTATAATTTCTTGGAGCCAAAGGTGAAGATGGACAATAAATGTGGATGAGCTTGTGGAGACTGAAAAAGGCTGCACAACCTGACCCAGAGGTGCTAGTCCTCCTGAACACCCCATATATATTCTTCTTAAATATATAAGCCAAGAAAGACTGATTTATATCTCCAGTGTTTGCCACAAAGTCTGATACATAATGTTTAATAAATTATCTGGGCACCTATATATCCATCGATCCACCCATCTATCTATCCATTTATCTACTCACTTACCTTTCTATCCATTCATTGATCCACCCATCCATCTATCTATTCATCTATCTTTCTACCCACTCACCTATCTATCTACCCATCCATCCATCCATCCATTTATCTATCCAGCCATCCAGCTATCATTCAAGTCTCTAATGCTGATCTACTGAGGATCACTGGTCTATAGGTGGGGCTCAAAGGACACCTTATCCAACTCTTTATTTTACAGAGGGAAAACCCAAAACCCAGAGCGATGAGGAAGCAAAGGTGCAAAAAGCATTAATTATAGAATCAGAGGACCTGGATTCAACACCTGAGGCTTGCTACCTATGGCTATAAGCAAGTTATTTAACTTCTAGCATCTACTTCATTTTCTCATCTGAAAAATCAGAAGCTTCAGTGAAATGACTTCCAAGGTTTCTTCAAGCCCAAGATGGATGATCCTAAAAGGATCATCCAAAGTCACACCAGCAATAAGTGTCAAAGATAGGAATTGAACCCACATTCTCTGACTTCAAAGCCAAGGCTCTTTTCCCTGAGGCAGCATGAGCAAATAAAAAGACTACCAAACACAGGAAACCTGGGTTCAAGTCCCAATTTTGCTATTTATTATGTGCATGGCCTTGGGCAAGTCACCTCACTTTTGCCCTCAGTTTCCCCATATGAAAAAGGAAGGATTTGGACCAGATGGTCTACAAGGCTCTTTCCTGCTCTAAATCTTTGATCCTACAGACTTGCAATGTATCCCAAAACATCAGGCCCCTGTCTCCTCCTGACAGTAGTCACTGACAACCCTACCCTGTCTGTACTCCTTCTGGGATTCTGTTGCTGATAGAAAGGAACAGCCAGGGTTTACTTTTTTCTGAGTTGTCTCGTGCTGTTTGTAATTCATTCTTAAAACCATAACTGCTGTGCTCTCCTACGCCCTTCCTCCCACACCTCACTCTGTTCAGCTTCTGTCTTCAATCCCCTTTGGCTCCATTCTTCTCTCCACCCACATAGTTGGGCTGCTGCCCTCTCTCCCTACTTCCCTGTCACCCCCCACCACTTCAGTTCCTAGGGTGAGAAATAGAGACAGAGAGATTCAGAGGCAGAGACACAGAAAGACGGAGACAGAAACAGAAAGACAGAAACAGAAAGACAAAGAGATGCTGATGAAGAGTTTTCCCAACAACTTTGTTTTCACCCTTCTCAAACGCCCTTCCCAATTTTCTCCATCTCCCAACCTCCCTCATTTAGAGACATCCCCTTCCCCAGCTGCAACTCTTAGATAATCAGCAACTGAAATGTCTCCTATTAGACTCACAGCTGTGGGGACATGTGTGAGGACAAACTTGGTGTGGCAGCAGAAGTCAGGTGTCACAAAAAGATTTCTTAATTGCAATGTGCACAATTCCTTAGGGAAGGAGGGGGAAGAAGCTGGGATCTCAACATGTGACAGCAGGGCTCTCTCTTATCCTTAATGGGGATCAGAAAGATCAAGTCTGATGGATCTCACATGGGATCAGAGTTCCCAGATTGGGAGAGAGAAAGGTCTTCTTCCATTCTCTGAACAGCAGGCACAGACACATTCCTAGCAGATTTTGTTCATGGGGCAGATAAGACATAAAGCTCCCAAGCAAGTAGCCCAAAGGAACCCTCAAATGATGGGAGAAAGGCCAATTGAAGTTCTAGATGAATCATTGGAATGGAGAGTTAAGAGTGGTACAGTCATGGGGCTCATCCTCTCAAACAGGGTTTCTTAAACTTTTTGTACTTACAACTCCTTTTAGCCTTAGAAATTTTTATGTGTTCCTGGATATAAAATTATATAAAAAGGTATCCGAATCAAACATTTACTGGTAACAAATCATAATTTCACACACACACCCCACATCAAGTTATGAGATCTTACATAGAGTCACGATCCACAATTTAAGAAACTTTGCTCCATCTAGATAGAAGTGAGCTATTTGGTAGCTTCAAATTGAACTAATTATTCCTGCTAACCAGGCGCTAAACTCAATTGTTTCTATACTGCTGAAGGACTACATGCTGTTGGTACTCTGAGATGGCTAGGTTAAAAAAAATCTGAGTTCAAATCCAGCCTAGGACATTTATTAGTTGTGTGACTTTAGGCAAATCACTTAACCCAATTGTTCGAACCTTCCACAGTTTGAGAATCAAATGAGATAAAGTATCAAAAGTGCTTCAAAATCCTTACAGCACAATATAAATGCTTACTATTATTATAATTATATTTTAAATGCCATATTTCCTGCCCTCAAGGAGCTTACATTTGAGTGAGGTTGGTATATACAGAGTTAAATAGAATTCAAAGTAAAGTATGATGGAGGCAAAGAAAAGATGGAAATAAATGTTCTGGAGACATGTGAATAAGACAAAAACACTTTCAGCAGGGCAATGGAGGAGATTTCAGAGAAGCGATAGCTGAATTGAGCTTTGAAGGAAGAGTGGCCTAACAATTAAAAATGAGTGAGCAGAGCTTTTTAAGCCTAAGAGATAACCTGTAAAAAGCGCAGGAAGGTATGAGATAGCACATAAATATGGGGGAAAGTTGGCAATCCAGTCTAACTGGGATATGAAGTGTGTTAAGGTGAGAAAAATAAGAAAGGTAAGCCAAGATTGTTATTATAGAGGGCCTTGAAATGTCAGTCTAAGAAGTTAACCTCTCTGAGTTAACCTCCTCCCCCGGGGAAAGGAAGGGGTTAGGTGAGGTAATCTTTAAACTATAATCCCACGATTCTGTAATTGAAAGTTCTGGAAGAACTGGGAGGAGACTGGGATCAAAAAGGGCTTCAGATGCTACCTTTGTGACTGTGGAGAGGTCATTCTAACCTTATCAGGCTTCAGATCTTTCCTCTATAAGATGAGGGATTCAGTAAGGCTGACCTCTGAGGTGCTTTCCAGAACTAGATCTAAGATCCGATGACCTCAGTTTCATTTGGACACTTGATCAATACTCAGCAAATACAAACTGATTGATTTGACTAGTGGAAGATCCCTTGGTCAGGGTTCTAAGTAATTAATATGTCCCACTTATCAGAGGATGCTTAAACAAGTTGTGATACACAAATGTAATAGAATATTATTGCACCACAAGAAATGATTAATGTGATGAATTCAGAAAATAGATATCTTAATGCACATCCAGCTATTTATATATTGTCTCCCCCATTAGGAGGTAAATTCTCTGAAAACAAGGATTTTTTTAACCTTTCTTTGTATCTTGGTACTTAATACAATACTTAGCATGCAGTAAACTCTTAACAAAATTGATTAATTGATTAATTGAGAAAAGCATAGGAAAATTTATATGAACCAATACAGGGTGAAATAATCCGAATCAGAAAAACAGTAGACCCAATGACTACAGCAATGTAAATGAAAGGACAACAAAATGGAATGAAACTCAAAGTTGGAAGGGTCCATCGAGGTGGGGGGTCTGTGAGTGTATTACATGGCATATACTGCTAATTTCAGTTGACATGGAATAATTTTGCTAAACTACTTTTTCCTACTTAGTTGTTATTCTTTCTCATAAAAAATGGCTCACTGAGCAGGGAAGAAGGAAGGGATGTATTCTAAATTGAATGTGATATAAACACAAAAGATATCAATAAAAATTTTAAAAAGAAAGAAATGCAAGTGTCTTTCCTTTGGAAATGTTCATTCCAGAAAACAACTAGAGCATAAGCAAAAATATAGACAAGCAACTCAAAGACAAGTCTGAAAGCTCCTTGAGGATGTTTGGGCATTTATTCAGGAGTTCATAGAATCACCTTTGGGAACATCAATGCCTGCTTTTTGCATGTCCCAGAAACAAAAGTTGTCCCAAAAGTCTATTATTTTTGTTGGTATGGCAATTTTAAGCTATTAAAGCTTAAAACCAAATCAAGATTTTTGGGACACCCTTTACAATAATAATAATATCTATCCTGTAGCATTTTAAGGTTTACAAAATGCTTTAGAATTATTATCTTATTTTATGCTCACAAAAAATCCTGAAAAGTAGGTGCTATTTTTGTCCCCATTTTACAGATAAGGAAACTAAGGCAGATGTGAAGTGATTTACTCAGAGTTTCACAGCTAAATAATATTGAAGTTAAATTTAAACTCAGATATTACAGAGACTCAAGGTCCAATGCTCTATCCACAGTGCCACTGAACTGCCTTCTATACTTCACCACCTTCTACTGAAGGAAAATTGCAGAATAGGGGCAGCTACGTGGCGCAGTGGATAGAGCACCAGCCCTGAAGTCAAGAGGACCTGAGTTCAAATCTGATCTCAGCCACTTAACATTCCCTAGCTGTGTGACCCTGGGCAAGTCACTTAACCTCAATTGCTTCAGCAAAAAGAAAAAAAAAAGAAAGAAAGAAAATTGCAGAATATCTAGGTTACTCACCCATACTGTGCTATGAAGTCCCAGACTAGTACACACAATTAGACCTGAGACAAAGAAAATCTAGGTCTTAAAACTGTAGAGTTGGAAAGAGACCTCCCTTCAACAAAATCCCTGAAGAATTAATATACAAGCTTTCTTTAAAGAATTCTCAAGTCTTGCAGTCAGCACCCCTCTTCTGACCTAAAGGGCTAGCTAGGCATATTCTGTGATCCTTCCACTCCTCTGCCTCATTGCCCCCACCTAGATGCCAGGAAATTCAGTATCTGTCTTTCTCTTTGGGGTCATTTCCAGTTCCCCTTACAAGCACACAAGCTCATAAGGCTTCAGTCTTGAAGAGAAGTCATATGTGATATGGACAGGGATATGCCATAAGGAAGTGGATTAGTGTCAGTCCTAACTGGTAACTTTGCTCCCTTTAATCTTTTAATTTCTCAATGACTGTCCATTTCAACTAAGGAACTCCATCAAAGGACTCTATCATTCAGACAACCACTGGAAAGTGCATTCTCCCCCAATTCTCTAAACTGGCTCCAAACTATATATGGGAAAAAATTTCTTAAATCAGTATGGGAAACACTGATATCTATGTGAGGCAGCTAAGTCAGCTCAGTCTTATTCACACTTGTCTATCCTTCAGTCTCTAAAAGATTTTGCTGTGTTTAATACAAATGTGGGGAGGGGGAGGCTATATTTTGACTTTTCTGCTCCTCAATTACATATGCTGAAGTGAAGTCATTCAGTGGCTTAGCAATAGCAATATAATTTTATGATAGATTTTATGTAATAAGCACTAAACCTTATTTCTAAAATGTTAAAATGTTTTTAGATCTCTAAGATTCTTTGGTTGAAGCCAAGATAGAAGTATTTCTGCTTTTCTGAGTCAGTACTCATACCTGATTGGGGTACAAAGTGACTCTCTTCACTGAAACTTCACAAAATTGGCACTTGTCAATGGAAACTTTTTTTTTTGCTGAGGTAATTAGGGTTAAGTGACTTGCCCAGGGTCACACAGTCAATGGAAACTTTTAAGCCACTTTTTTTCTAGCCAGTCCAAAACTTTGAACAATCTTCCCTGGTGTTCTCCTATTATCTTCCCAAAGACTATCATGTTAATAAAGAATACTAATAATTTCAGATAGTTCACATCTCCAACTGTTTTCTCCATCAGTAATTGGAAAATAACAGGCACCCCTGAGATCCCTTGGGGGAGGTTCTCAAGTTAATAAATCCATCTGGGGAAAGGAAAACAGCTTTCTACTTCTCCTTTGCTGCCAAGGGCATGTGATAGTAGCAAGCATGCAACTACTAATTATCTAATAGATAACTCAGAACTCTTGACAGTATATTAGTCTATCTTTTTTTTCAAGGTACAGTTACACATATATGACTTTCCATCCTTCTATTGTATCACACCACTATGGGTAATGCTTATGGGCTACTGGACTCTCACTAAAGATGTCACTCACTAAAAGATTTTTGATGTATTTTCTATGATCATTCATCACAGACAAAAGAAATTTGTAGATCTTTCCCTGAATAGTCAGAAGTTACCAAGTTAAACTCTGAGTTGCTCTTTGGACACATTCTAAATATACATTAAAAATATTTTTTCCTCTCCGTTAAACTTGTCTCAATAATTTCTTCCACTCCTTATACTGAAGAATCCTTAAAATCAAATTTCTCTGGATATACTTCAGAAACTTTAAGATAGAACTCTTATGCTGGCCACTGTGACTTATGATTCTACTATACAGTATTCTTCTGCAGAAGCTACATGGATAATCAGCATATACAGGTATTGCATCCCATCCTGTCATTTGCAGTATTCCAAGAGCATCCTAAATAAGCTGGAACTGGTTCCAATAAAAGCTGACATTTCATTTACACAGAATGGTTCTAAGTGTACCAGAACCAGAAATCCATTGCCTGGTTAATACCAAAAGTATCTTCTGGAAATTCTAAGTGGCTCAGGTATAGAGGGGTTCTGTCATTCCCTTATCCAAGACCAAACTTTCAAGAAGTTATATAGGTACTTTTTTTCAAATATTTCTCCTAGAATGACTGGATCACAATGGTCTTTGTGTTCTATTGTGAGTTCAAATCTAGCCTCAGACACTTACTGTGGGTCACTTATGTGATCCTGAACAAGTCACTTAACTCTATTTACTTCATTCAGTTCCTCTTCTGCAAAATGATTTGGAGAAGGACATGACAAATCATTACAGTATCTTTGCCAGGAAAACCTCAAAATGAGGTCTCAGAGTCCCACATGACTGAAACGACTAAATAACACCAATTTACATTCTCAATTGTCACAGTCATACATGCATGATATCCAATGAGTTCTGGTGGGAAAATGCATTAGCAATGACAGATGAGATAATACTGTTTACAGGGATCAGGGCAACTTCCTTCCCTGGCTCCATCTACTTTTTCCAGAATTGACCCTCATCTTCTCCAACAAGTTACGTTTTCCTCTAGTGTGAAGATAGAAGAAGGAAAGAAAGAGGGAAAGGGAAAAGGAGAAATAAAGAGAAAGACAGGGAAGGAGAAAGACAGAGAGAGAGAGAGAGAGAGACAAAGAGAAAGATACATAAACACAAAGATATATACATGGAAATATAAATGGTATATATAGTATCTATATACTATCTATATAAATGGTACATAGATAGGTACAGATTCATAGATGATAGATATGTAAATACATATATAGATATATATACATATATACATATATACACATTTATTTTGTATGTCTATATATACATATACATATCTATGTGTGTGTGTGGCTATGCAGATAGATAAAGATAGAGATATATAAACACAGAGAGAGATAAATTGATAATGTTGAAATGTTGTACCAAAAATATAGAGACAAGTTGAGAAAATTTAATTTTTAATTAGAGAATTCATTAAGGCCACTTGGGATTTTGTATTTTGTTTGGCGCCAAACAAAAGCACATAAGGTTTTTTATAGGGTCGGCAGAAATCAGCAAACAGGTTAGCCTGCTTCCTTATCTGACATATTTGCAACTATTTGTTAAGGGGATACGTGAAAGACCGGACAGGGAGACAGAATTCTTGCATGAGATTTTTACTGCTAATGTTAAGCAAGAGAGGAGACAAGGGTCTTTTAGGTGTGCAAAAGGGTTTCGGGATTGCTGGCTCATTTTAAGTTCTCAAATCCAGTTTTCCTATGGTTCTGACAACACACATACACACCACACACACACACACACACACATTTGTGCACGTATGTGCCTTTATAGCCTTTCTATGGCCACCTCCTTCACATTTGTAACCAAAGGAATATCTGACTGTCCTTCTGGTGGTAATATTCATGTAGCATGGGTCTTCCTTTTCTTTGTTTTGTTTTGTGGCTTTAATCTGGTTAGCTGGATGTGTCTCTGGATCACTCTTTCTTTATAATTTCTCTCTCTCTCTAAGTCTGTGCCTACAAAGCAGCTGGTACCACAAAGGAGTAAATGTCCTTGAGATAGTTGGAGTCAATTATTTATACTATCAGACACTTATTGACTCATCATCCACTTTTCCTCTACAGGTGAGCACTTTTGTCAGTGCTGTGACAGTCTTAATAGATCCTTTGAGGTGTGAGGGTTGAAGGAGGAACGAAAAGAAGGAATAAGCCTCTCAATGATACCCATTAAGTGTCAGGCACCCTGCTAAGCACATTTTACAAATATTACTTCTTTTGATCAGGTCAATCCTGCAATCTTTCAGCTCACAGAGTCATGCTAGGCAAGTCATCATCCTCAGAACTACTCTTCTTATTACTGGTCTGGATCAATGTAATTTATCCAATAATATACATTAGGAAAACAGTTCCCCTCTGCTGAATTTTTCCCTCAAAATCAATCAGTACAGGTGTCACTATTTGGCCAAGGCTATAGAATAATTCAAGTTTTTGTATGCATTTAAATATTTTGTATAAAACTCCCTGGACTGTCTTTAGACCTTAAAATGGGTTTGGCCAAATCAGAAGGGTTTCTACTTTCTCCAGGTCAGTTCTTACACCTTGTTGAGATATGATGTAACTCTGAGTCTAGGGTTTCATCATTAGTCACCAAAAGTGTTCAAAAGCAGAGCTTTCAATATTTTCCACAAAGGGAGAAAGGGAATAAGCATTTACATACTACCTGCTATGTGCCAGGTACTGTGGAAAGCGATTTACAAATATCCCATTTAATCCTCATAACAACTCTGCTGGTTAGTAAGAATAATAAAACCCTGCTGGGTAGGTGCTATTATTCTTATTTTACAATTGGGGAAACTGAAGCAAATTGAGGTTAAGTATTTCGCCCAGGAACAAACAGCTAATAAGGGTTACAGGCCAGATGTGAATTTAGTTCTTCTTGACTTGAGTTCTAACACTCTGACCACTATTCCACCTAGCTGCCTTTTTGTCAATAAGGAGTCCACTAGTCTTGTAACATTTCCAACCTCTACAAGTCATCTTCAGGGAGACTTTTTGTTGTTGTTGTTCAGTAATTTTTCAATCACGTCCAATTCTTCATGACCCCATTTGGGATTTTCTTGGGAGAAATACTGGATTAGTTTCCCATCACCTTCTCTAGCTTATTTTACAAATGAGGAACTGAGGCAAATGGGGTGAAGTGAATTGCCCAGGATTAGATAGCTATTAAGTGTTTAAAGCTGGATTTGAACTCACAAAAAAATGAGTCTTTCTGATTCTAGACCTGGCACTCAATCTACTGTGGCATCTAGCTGCTCCCCTCAGGGAGGCTAGGAATCTTCCTTAAAAATGTTCCCAGATTGAAAAATGTTCCCAGATTGTTCTTATTTTATCTTTGCCATCCATAACAATGTGTATAGCTTACAATATATCTCCAGGAGAAGCTTTTCCATTCCTTTCAGAAGACCTAGACACTATTTGACACACTGGTGAAGTGACTAAGTCCTCCAAGATGGAACTTTTATTATTTAATCCATGATTTAGAAGAAAACAGATGACATGCTTATCAAATTTGTGGGTGACACAAAGCTGAGAAGGATAACCAATATATCATATGATGGAATCTAAATCCATAAATATCTTACCATTCCATAGCCAGACTGCTGAATCATTGAATATGATGAAATTGAATAAGTTTAAATGGAAAGTCTTACCCTAAGGTTCAAAAAAAACTTTGCTCAGTAATACAGTGCAGTGGGAGGAAATTTTTTAATTAATTCAAGGAGGTATATAGTCCCCTTTCCAACTCAGTTATGATTGATTTAATCAAAAAAGTGTTTTGCCTAGTTAAAACAGCACAGCCAAATGGTGGGAGTGGGGAAGATTCTCCTTACCCTTCCATATGTCAGCCCTTCAAATGTTTGAAAACAATGATCATGTCCCTACAACACTATTCCCACTATCCCCACTATATTCTCTTTTCCAAACAAACTATTTCTAGTTCCTTTGACAGTATTCCATGTCAACTAATTTGAAAGCCCCTTCAATATTTTAATTACCCTCCTTAAGTCAATCCTTCTCTAAAATGAAGCACTTTGAGATGATGATGATGATGATATACATTAATATAGTGTTTTGAGATTCATAGAGCAGTTCACATACATTATCCCTTTGGGCCCTCACAACAATCCCATCAACCAAATACTTCAGCTATTCTATTATTGTCTTAATTGAAAAAACTGAGGACCATGAAAGCTCGTGCCTTGCCCAAGATCTCACAGGCAATAAGTAGAAGAGCCAGGATTCTAACCCAGTTTCTTTAAAGAGGGAGTTGATGTTGTTACTGTAGTTATTTTAATCCACCACACTACTAAAGTGGGTGTCCTTTATTCTTTGAGCCTGAATGCAGGACTTTGAGTTTATCATTATTCAATTTTCATTTCATCTTATTAGATTCAGCGCCTTGTTACAAACTGCTAAGGTATTTGGGGATTCTGACTCTGTTTTCCAGTATTATTGACTATTCTCTCCAGCTTTGTATCATCTGCAAATTCAACAAGAATTCCACCTCTGTTTTCTTTCAAATCATTGATAAAATGCTAAGATTCTTAAATATGTTGAAGAAGATTGAGTCTAGCAAAATGCCACCAGGGACCCTCCTACAAGGAGAAATCCCCAGGCAGGTAGGAATCCATTTAATTGAACTATTATTCAGGGTTGTTGTGGGTCTACCACTCTGATAACTTTGCCAAAAAAAAAACCTATTGCCTCCTGATTCTGAGCCCAAAGTATATTTTACTCCTCCTGAAAGATAGTCACATTTTCTCTTAAACTTTACCATTCCTATTATTTCCCATTCATTTTTCCCTTTCTTCTTGGCTGGAGAAAAAATCAGAGAATAATGGATTATTCCCTGCTCGCATTTGCCAAAAAAGGGATTTCTGAGTATTCTAGACACAGTAGGGAGTTGAAGTCTCCTGATGTCCAAAGGACACAAAGATGAAATACATCTGGGGAAGAGGAAAGTGCTAAGATTAGAGGGGTTTTCTTTCTATTCATAATGGGATGACCACCTTCCAAGAAAGCTGGGCAAATCCCCAAAAGGTCTGCCTACTAGACAAACGGCCAACAATCTCAAGCTGGAACTTAGGGACTATGTCTTCTATAGCTATCTGATACCAGAATTAAAGAATATAAATGTTGGAATAAGCATTTTGTCCAACTGGTACCTGATAAAAGGTTCCCTCTACATCAGAGGTATCAAATACAAATAGAACCCAATGGGGGAAAAGGGGGCATTTTAAGTCATATATAAGGATCCTTGCAGGCTGCATATTGTCTGAGTTTTAGAATTTTATGTTATTTATATTTTATGATCTTTTTTGTTGTGTTAAATATTTCCTAATAATATTTTAATATTATTGCCTCAGGAGTGCCGTGAGCTGCATGTGGCTGATGGGGTCTATAGTGTACCCAATGAGTGGTCGTCCAACCTTTGTCCAATTATTTCAGACCTCTCAAGACAGTCTATTCAGCTTTTAGATGGCTGTTATCATTAGGATTTCTTTCTTGCATCAAGCCTAAATTTGTACTTTTACAACTTTTCAAAATCTCAGTTTAATGGGGACCATCAGTTTGCTTGAAGTTCTACCCTCTGGGGCCAAACAAAATAAGACTGATCTCTTTCATGTGACAAGTATTCAGAAACCTGAAGACAGCTATTATATCCATTCTTCCCTTACCAAGCCTTCTGTTCTCCAAGCGAAACATCACAGTTCTTTCAATCAATTATCTTATGAAATGACCTTGAAGTCTATCACTTGGTCACCCTCCTCTGGATCCTCTCCAATTTATCCATATCCTTCCCATAATGTAGTGCCCAGAATTGAACATAATCCTGCAAATGTGATCTGACAGGGCAGAAAACAGAGGATTATCATCTCTTTGATCCTGGATTATATCATTCCTGTTATGGCCTAAGGAAGCCTTCGCTTCCTTGCTTCCTTCGTTGCCTTAGGTTCCTGTTGGTGTGCATCAAGATTGCAGTCAAGTTTCCTAGCGACAAATGTCTGGGCACTTCTTAGGCAGTGGGACAGAGCAGGAGAGAATTTTACCTGTCTTTTTTTCAGACCAACAGCCTGAAACGAGCTATTCTTATTTCCTTCTATCACTTTCCTGAAGTCATTAGTGGCAAATTCATAAATTTCTCTGTACACACTTGAAAAACAAAAAGCATCCACCCAAGAGCACCAGAAGAGATGGCTCCTTCTTACAAAGAAAACCAAAAGATGATTATGAAACTCTGGGCCACCATTCATAAACACTGGGAGCTAATTGCAGCCCCACATCTGGCCTATTGTCTGGCAGTTATGGCAAACTTAAGTATCAGGGTTCAAGTACCTTTAAGAGATGAAGTGCATTATGCATATGCAATTGTGTGTTTATAAATCTCTTCCTGTTGAGGGATTTGATTCTTTGAGGACTGGATAAGATGTTTGAGCAAATTCCACTATTGTCAAGATCATCTCTATTATGTTGGTGTAGCGTGGGCTTCAAGGAGGAGGTCTATTTTGCTGGTTAATAAGGTTTATTTTTACTCTAGCTGAATAATACATGATCAGTGTCAAAATAAATTACAATCCTTCCATTATAAACCACTTTGCTGTCCCTATATATACTGTTTCTGCCTCCCTGTGTCTTCAAGCCATTTTCTCTTTCTTCTCTTCCTCTTTCCTTTCTTCCTTTAATGCACCCTTCCTCCTTTCCCTACTGCTCTGCCATTCATTTTGTCAGCAGCAGAACAGAATATAAATTGGGCGCCTAAGGGACCCGCAAAATTTGAGAACATGTTGCATTAGGAATTGGCTTTGCGGCTATAAATTATGTAACAGCTCCCAACCCAGAGCCTGAGCTGATATTTGCACATTCGGGTGTAAATAAAAACATTAAATGATTTTTTTAAGTGCTTGATTTTTCATCTGTGGTTTATTTCCAGCCTAAATTCTTCTAAAGGCACATTTATTCAACTTCAGTGGGAAATATATCAAGCAGTTGTCCACTTAGCAGGGAAAGACCAGCGCCAACTACAGCGGGAACCCTTCCCAGTTCTGTCATTGACTCATTCTTTGATGCAAGGCAAGTCTATGTCTGCCCTACAGCCTCAGTTTCACTGTGTGTGTCTGCACATGAATCCTTTAACGATTGGTTATTTTTGTCAAGGGGGGTTCCCAGTGCCCCGGCTGACACAGATCAAAACCCTCCAAATTGGTCAAGAGTATTCACTAATTGATATGGCTGAAAAAAGCACCACTCTGGAGATGGACACAGAGTCTCACATATCATAGGCATTTAATAATTGATTATTGACTGACTAACTAACCTGGAAATGAACCTGGCTAGACTGAGCTGGACTGATCCTCAAAAAAAAAGACTTCCAGTTCCCAAGACAATACTCTTAGTCTTAATGTGCTGATTTTGTTCAGTTACTTCAGTTGCGTCTAACTCTTTGTGTCCCATTTGGGGTTTTCTTGTTTTGCCATTTCATTCTCCAGCTCATTTTACAAATGAGGAAACTGAAGCAAACAGAATCAAGTGATTTATTCAAGTTCACACAGCTAGTACATGCCTGAAGCTTGATTTGAACTCAGATCTTCCCTGCACTCCAACCACCAGGGACCTTAAGAATGACTTCTGATCATTATTGCCTATGACCTCAGGAAAATCATCTGGGTCTCACTTTTACCATCTGCAAAATGCTGGCCTCTGAGCTTCCTTCTAGCTATCTATGTAGTGCCATATAATGTAGATCTGGAGGAAACTTTAGATAATATCTAAGTCAATTCTCCCCTTCCTACAAAATTGGGGGAGTTGGAGTCCTGGAAGGTATAAAAATGGATCTACTAAGGTCACACAGTATTTGCAGACCCAGATTCTCACTCCATCTAACTTCTTCAAATGACAAATGAAGAGGAAATGCTCATTCCCTGTGTTACTTTAAATTTAATTTCCCTTAGACTCAGTTTCTTCATCTGCAAAATGAGAGATTTGGACTAGTCTCTAGGATCTCTTCCAGCCTGAGATCTGGAACTCTGTGCATTTTCTCTGACTGAAATGTTCTCCCTCCTCTGCTCCAATGACTGATCTCCTTGTCTTCAAATCCCAACTAAAATGCCACCTTCTTTTTTTAAGGTAATAGTCTTTTTATTTTTTAACATATTTTCATATTTGTCATGTTGTGGAAGAAAAATGAGGACAAAAGGGAAAAAAACACAAGAAAAAAATCAGACAAAAAAAAAGTGAAAATAGTATGCTTTGTTTTACATTCAGTCTCCATAGTTCTCTCTCTGAATGTGGATAACATTTTTCCATCTCATTTATCAGAATTGTGTTAATCACCACATTGCTAAGAAGAGCTAAGTCCATTATACTTTTATCATCACACATCTTGTTATTGTGTATAATATTCTCACTCTACTCACTTCACTCAGAATCTGTTCATATATATCTTTCCAGACTTTTCTGAAATCAGCCTGTTTATCATTTCTTATAGAACAATAATATTCCATTACAATCATAAACCATAATTTATTCAGCCATTCCCCAGTCAATGGGCATTCACTCAATTTCTAATTACTCACCATTGTAAAAAGAGCTGTTATAAATATTTTTCACATATGGGTCCATTTCCCTCTTTTATGATCTCTTTGGAATACAGACCCAGTAGTGACACTGCTGGACCAAAAAGTATGCACAGTTTGATAGCCCTTTGGGCATAGTTTCAAATTGTTCTCCATAATGGCTGGATCAGTTCCCAACTCCACCAACAATGCATTAGTGTCCCAGTTTCCTACATCCCCTCCAACATTTATCATTATATTTTCCTGTCATCTTAGCCAGTCTGAGAGGCAGTGCCTCAGAGTTGTTTTAATTTGTAAAATGCCACCTTCTACAGGAAGCCTTATTTATTTGCAGGTTGTCTCCCCCAGTGAATTGTAAGCTCCTTGAAGCCATACAGTCTTTTGCTTCTTTTTGTATCTCCGGGCTTAACACAATGCCTGGCATATGGATGATGCTTAATGATTGTTTATTAAATTAAACTGAGTCCTCTCTGTGTGGAAAAATGGCATAATCACTGTAGTGTCATGCAAAGGTAAAGGAAACAAGCTTTTATTAAGGCTCAGGTACTGGGCTAAGCATTTTATAAATATTATTTAATTTGATCTTCATGAAATGCTATTATCTACTTTCTATATATTAGGTAATTGATGGAAATGGTATCAAGGGATGTATCCAAGGTCACACAATTGGTAAGTATATGCTGAAGAATTTGAACTCACACCTTCTTAATTCCCAGGCAAGAGAGTTCAATGGAAAGAGTGCCAGCCCAGGAGTCAGGAAGACTCATCTTCCTGAGTTCAAATATGGCCTTAGATAGTTATTAGCTGTGTTGCAAATTAGCAACTCATCTGCAATTGAGTCTTGTGAGAGTTGCTCAATTGTTATGAAATTCAGCTCCAAGATTTGTTCATAAGAACACAGCTAGTCTTCATCAGAATCAGGACTTGAATTCATTTTCCTAACTCCAAAGCACTATCCCTTATGCTATAATGCCTCTCCCATGAAGAGTAATAGCTTATATTTATATAATAATAGTAGTAGAAGTAGTAACTAACACTTTCAGAATTGAAAAATTATTTACAAATATTCTCATTTCATGCTCACATGTTTGTGACCTATTTGCCATTTTAGTTCCATTTTACAGGTGAGGAAATGGAAACTGAGAGGTTAAGTAATTTGTCTGCTGTCACATAGCTAAGAAACTGCCTAAGGTAGGCTTTGAACTAAAGTCTTTCTGCCCCCAGACCCACCCTGCCAAGCTTCCTCTCTTTGTGTCCCTCACTGCCACAAAGGAATCCTTTTATCCTTCCCTTTTAGACTCTCTATCCCATTTACCACAGTAGTCATTCCAAATTTTCTCTTCTTTCTTCAAGCTTTCTACACCAGCCTTTATTCACAATAGTACAAAATAATCAGTATGGGTATTGTTATCCCCATTCTAAAGATGGGCGAATTGAGACTGAGATTGTCTCTTATTTGAGGGGTTATAACTGAAAGAAGGTATTTTCTTACTCTGGAGCTCCCTAGATTAATTAAATCTTTAATACTTTAGTTAAACATCTGAGCTAAATAATCTTTCCTGACTAGTCATGAAGCACTCCCAAGCTGCTTCTCAAATGTCTATGTTATTTTTTCTGCATATTCCTCTCCCACCTGAGAATCAACCAAACTAAGAAAGAATACGTGCTAATACAATAATGACCACTGTTTTATTAATTACTATGTGTAAAGGACACAGTACAACCAAACTTTTGAAATTGTTCCAGACCGTGGCTTTAAGAAATGTATATGTATGAATAGCAAGAATAAGGCTGGCAAATATAGACACCCAGCACTTGTCTATCCTTCTGTTCTCAAGAACAGAATGGAGTGTCTTTTCTGTTCCTTAAAGGGACTGGCATGGAACCATGAAGAGAAATTCCTTAAATTAATATTTAATGCCTTCCACTATCTCAGCACAAACTCTTTCTCCAGCATTCTCTCCCAACTTATTCTAACAAGATCCTCAAGTCTGCCAAACTGGTCTACCCTTTGTTCCCTAAACATTCAAATACTTCCCAGACTCCACAGTATTCTTAGTGGAAGCCATAGTGGTATGGATAAGGCCCTGTATTCTCAATGGCTATGTCAATGGAGGTCAACTTTTGATAGGTTCTATCATATTGCAAATATTCAGAGTAAGGATAGAGCCAGTGGTGATGAATATAGTTTTCTCCAGTGCAGTTAAGTTTAGCTGATTATTGAATAGATCAGTGGAATATATGGAAAAAGCCATACTTTTCTAATTTTCTTAAGGGAAGAAAACTGCCCCTTCCTATCCCACAAAGTTTTAGTTGAATCACTTCCTTTCTTGATTCGTAAATCAATTCTCCCCAATAACAAAAGTATTGTGGCTTCTTTTATTCACCAATAGTAACCACCTTTTCATTCAACTCAATAAATATTTCAGCAAATTTTAGCTAGGCTAGTGCTTAGATGGTCAATGTATGATGGATCATCAGCAACGACTATATATGATAGGCAGTATGGCACAGTGGATAGAGAATTGGTCACAAAATGAGGGAAGATCTGAAATCAAAGCTTTTGCCTGATACATGTTAACTACAAAAGCCTAGACAAGTCATTTAACCTCTTAGAGATCTAAGCAACTCTCTAAGATTGTAAGTTATAAAGAAGATGCCGACCGGTATTGTAAAGAGAATTTCTTCACCCTATACCAAGGAAATCACAAGTCCAGTCTATCCCTATTTCGTATGTAGATGTATGAATGTATGTATGTATTTGTATGTATATGTGTATGTGTATATACATATATATGTGCATATATATACAGGATGCTGTGCTAAGAAATAGACTCAAAGGAAAAAATTAAATAAAATTGCCCATATATGTGTATGTATATGTGTGTGTATATACATACACACAGGATGCTGTGCTAAGAAATATAGATACAAAGGAAAAAATGATAAAATTGTCCCTACCCTTAAGAATTTTACATTTTATTGGGGGCTAGGAAGGATTCAGCATATTATAGAAGTGCTTGAAGAAGCAAGTAACACAAATGAGTAAATTAGGAATGGTTTCAAGGAAGCCTGAGTTGAGCTTTGAAGGGAAAACAAAGGATTCTGGAAGGCAGAGGTAAAGGAATACATTCCATACATGGGATACAATTTCTTCAAATGCCGAGAGGCAAGAAGAGTACCAAGTTCAGAAAATAGCTTTTTTCAACCCCAAGAGACAAATGTCACTTTCATAAACATTTGATAAGGTAAGAAGAATAAGGTTAGAGTCAGATTGAAAAGAGCCTTAAATAGTATGTATTTGTATTTTATCCAAAAGGCAATAGTGAGGCATTGAATATTTTTGAGCAGAGAAATAATGCAATCAGGCTAATGTCGTAGCAAGATTTACTGTGATGTGTGGAGAATGGATTGGATATATAGGGCAAAAGATGAAAAAAAAGGAATAGGGTAATCTCAGATTTAGAAGGGATTCCCTAGACTTTCTATTCCAAAATATTCAAGAACAAGAATGTCACCTACAATATATTTAAATAGTCAACTAGACTTTCCTTGAAGACCTCTAGTGAGGAAGAAACCAGACAGATAGATGACAGCATCGTGCATAGGGTGCCAAGCCTGGAGTCAGAGAAACTTGAGTTCAAATCCAGCCTCAGACATTTCCTAGCCATGTGACTTTGGGCAAATCATTTGACTCTGCTGACTCAACTGTAAAATAGGAATGATAGCATCCTATTTTCCAGCATTTTTGTAAGGATCAAATGAGATATTTGTAAAGTACTTGTCATAGTATCTAGCACGTGGTATTTGCTCAATAAATGTTTATTATCCTTTCCCTCTTCCCAATATCTCTCCCTTCAAATTTGACTTTGACTCTTTACAACTTCTACCAATGTTCCCAGTGCATTAAGAAAGCTATTGTGATAATGCAAGTAGCAATAATGCAGGTGACAGAAGAGAAGGGTCTGAACAAGGGAGATGGATATGGAAGCAGAGAGAAGAGGACAGGTGCAGGAGATGTTATGGAGGTAGAATTCACATTATCTGTGATATACTGTTAGGATGGGGTCTTAAACCCCTGCAAAATCTAGAAGAATGTGGAACTTTGCATAGAAATGATGGTTTTATTTTTCTCTTCCCCTCCCCTCACCTTAAGAACGATAGGATTTACAGATGGAAAGAACTTTAAAGAAAATCATAGAATAATAGGATTTAAAACTTCAATGGTCACTGGTCATCTAGTTCAACCCATTTTCTTTACAAAAGAGGAAACTGCAAGGTAAAATATGACTTGAACCCATCTAGTCCTTCTGCCACTCCAATATTATTCCAAACCCCTCACTTTATAAATGAGGAAACTCAAGTCATACAGTGAAAATAACACTAGCCTGGAAGTCAGAAAACTTGAGTTCAAATGCTGTCTTTTCCCCTTTATTATCTGTGTAATTTTGGACAGATAATGTAACCTCTCTAAGCCTCCAATTCTGATGTTTAAAAATTAGTTCACTGGAGTAAATACCCTAAGATCCTTCTATCTTTAACTGCATTCCTCTGATTCTATTTGAAACCCAGATTGCGGAGGAAGCTTGTCCAAGGTCACATTAATAGCATATAGCTGAGGTTAATTTGACCTCAGGTTCCCTGCCTCTAAATCCATTTTTTTTCCTTTACACTGTACAGTCTCCACTGGCAAATCCTCAAGGTAATAAAAGTTCATACAATGGAAAATTTTGCCAGTTACTTTTATATAGTGCAAGGTTGATTCATAGAACAAGTCAAAAAGCTCTTTCTTCTGAGATTAAAATAATCTTACATCTTTAGAATGAAGTTAATGTTCTCCAATGTTAAAAAAAAACCTTTCCATTCTGGGCTTAGCTAAGATAACCCATGGAAAATAGGGGAGATCAAAAATAACTGCAAGACCCAGATTGTAGAATCTTCAATTTGCCTCAATAAACTCAGCATTGCTCGGTTATTGGGCAAAATGACCCTCCCTAGAGAGGGACACATTTTCCTTCAGTCATCTAAAGTATAATCCCCAGCCCAAACTCTGCTCCCCTCCTCTCTCCAGGGCTTATTCAAATTGATCTATGGTATGGATGCTGCTGAGGTCTGCCCAAACCAGGGACATCTGTGTTTCCATAGCTACTAGCAGAAAGAGAAAGTGTGCCAAAGGAACGAAGAGCTGCAGAACATCTCCAACTATAAGGGAAAAAAACTGCTAAAAAATTTTCTGAAGTAAACACACCCACAGGAGTACACAGTATACAGCAGTATATTTCACAATCTTTCTCTTGAAAAGATACAAATGCAATATATGCCCATGAGGTTCCTCTGTACACTACACAGCAATTTGTAGATAGAAAGTGCTCAGTATATTAATATATTTGTCAATTTCTTCAATAAATAATTATTAATTAAAGGCATTTCTAGTCATATGAAAAATCACTATTGATTAGAGAAATGCAAATTATCACAATGCTGAGGTGCCATTACATATCTCTCAGATTGGCTAATATGACAGGAAAAGATAATGATAAATGTTGGAGGGGATGTGGGAAAACTGGGACACTAATACATTGTCAGTAGAGTTGCAAACTGATCCAACCATTTGGAACTATACCTATCAAACCGTGAATACCCTTTGATCCAGCAGTATCTCTCTACTGCGTCTGTATCGCAAAGAAATCATAAAAGAGGGAAAAGGACTCATGTGCAAAAATGTTTGTAGCAGCCATTTTTGTAATGGCAAGGAACTGGAAACTAAGTGGATGCCCATCAGTTGGGGAATGACTGAATAAGTTATGGTATATGAATGTTACAGAATATTACTGTTCTATAAGAAACTATCAGCAGGATGATTTCAGAGAGGCCTGGAGAGACTTACATGAACTGATGCTAAGTAAAGTGAGTAGAACCAAAAGAACATTGTCCACAGCAGCAGCAAGATTATGTAATGATCAATTCTGATGGACATGGCTCTTTTCAGCAATGAGATGATTTAGGCCAATTCCAATTGACTTGTGAAATAGGGAGCCATCTACATCCAGAGACAGGACTATAGGGAATGAATGTGGATCAAAGCATAGCATCTTCACCTTTTCTTGTTGTTTATTTGCTTACTTTTTTTCTCACTTTCTCCCCTTTTGATCTGATTTTTCTTGTGCAACATGATAAATGTGGAAATACATTTAGAAGAATTGCACATGTTTATCGTATATTGGATTATTTGCTGTCTGGGGGAGAGGGGTAGAGGAAGGGAAGAAGAAAAATTCAGAACACAAGGTTTTACAAGGGACAATGTTGAAAAATATCTTTGCATGTATTTTGAAAATAAAAAAGCTTTTATTAAAAAATAAATAAACAAATATTAATTATCTAATGTTTGCAAGGCACTTTCTTTATCTTTGAATATAAAAATATGAATGAAACATAGGAGAGAATTCCAAAGCAGAGATTGACCTCAGTAGTCACTGAGCCTAACTCCTTCCTGAACAAGGATCCCCTCTACAACTTCCCTAACAAGTGAGTATCAGCCTCTTCTTGAAGACCTAGTGACCAGGAATCCACTGCCTCTCAAGGAAGCTCATTCCACTTTTAGATTGGATTGAACCAGATGATCATTGACCATTGAAGCTTTAAATCCTATTATTCTATGATTTTCTTTAAGGTTCTTTCCATCTGTAAATCCTATCATACTTAAGGGAAGGGAAGGGGAAGAGAAGAATAAAATTGTCATTTCTATGCAAAGTTCCCCATTCTTCTGAATTTTGCAGGGCTTAAGACCCCATTCTAATACTCACTTTTAGACAATTTCCATTAAGAAGTCTTTGATGACAACAATCCAAAATTGGCTTCTTGGCATTTTTAACCCCTTGCTCCTGCTTCTGTCCCACTGGGACCAATCAAATCAAGTCTATTCCTTCTCTCATTAAGACAGTCATTCAGTTGTCAAATTCTATCAAACTTTTTGAATTTCAGAATTCTTCCCCAAAGGTCTCCCCCTACCTTCAAGTGGCTTCTCCAAAACAGTCTTATTAGTAAGGCATACTATTTCTAGATTATTGACGTCTATAAATCCGGGTATTTTTTTTTTCTCTTTGACTCTCTCTCCCTGAAAATAGCATGATCAGACATTGATCTGTGGGTTTGATACATCCTGTGAGAAGAAATATCTCTTCACCCTTACTCCTTCCTTTCACTCAATCACTGGCTGGAGTGTGATAACTTGGTATTGGAAGCAGTCTTCCTGGAATAATTTGAAAAGAAAGATTGTCATTTTCAGTTTATTCATAATATACCTTGAGCTGACTTTCCAGGTAAATGTGTAGCAGCTTTCTTGAATAGACCCTCACATCCTTTTCAGTGGTCATCCTAGAAGAAAATTAAGCTTTCCCCTCCCTTAAAATTCCATTCTTTAATGTGAGGGGAAAATAATGCTTTGGTTATTTATTTCTCCCTGCTTCTTCCTTCAATAATCAATTAGTCCTTAAGGTTTTAAAGTGAAAAATTCTGAGTGGAGGAATGCAGCAAGTCCTTAGTCCTCCTTTCTGATCTACCAGCATATGATTAATCAAAATCACTGCCTAGCATGGGGTTAAGAGGTTCAATAAGAAATTGGACACAGAAACATGGGGAGCAAGAATTTCTCTTTCCCTGCTCTCTAATATATACAAATACCTCCTAAACCAATGAAGCTGGTTTTTTCAATATATACAATATTGTATTGTATACATATACAATACTCTATACAATATATGATCATTCCTGTCTCCTCGCCTTTTTATACACTATTTACCCTAACTAGGAAGATTTTTCCCACTCTCCTATGCCCATTTAAATTCCACCTCTCCTTCTAAGCTCAGTTCAAGTATCATATATGACATTATTGATCTTCTCCACTGCCTATCACAGTACTCTATATGAGATAGGTCTTTAAATGGCTGTCATAGTGTATTGCAACACATTGCATTACATTAAATTGAATTGAACCATATAATTTGTTTCAAGACTTACTCTTTAAAGCTTTTCCTGATCAACCCAGCCCAAGCCAATTTCTATCTTGTGGTACAGAAAGTAGAGATTTGGAGTAAGAAGACATGATTTTGTATCCAGCTCCATTGCTTCCTATTTGTAGTAGTAGTAGTGGTGGTAGTTGTAATAAGTAGTGGTGATGGTAGTAATAATAGTGGTGATGGTGGTGGTAATTATAGTAGTGATGCTAGTAATTGTTGATGATGATGTTGTTGTTGTAGGCTGGATTTGAATTCTGTTCTTCTTGATTCCATCTCCATCACCAATGCAGACTCAAGCCAGTGGAAGCCCTAGATAAAGTACATCTCACAAAACCTTCTAAATCTAGAACCCTGAGAGGGAGATACAACAGCCTAGCTTTGGGGAAATGAGTCAAAGTAAACTCATGTGTTAAGTCCAAAATCCTCTTCCTAGAATTCAAGATTCTACACAACCTTCCTATCCAATCTAATATTACTCCTATCAACATGCTCCATCCAAACCAGATGACCCTCTAATTTCATGTAAGGACTCTGCACCTCTGCATTATTGTGTCTTTGCTCAATTTATTCACTATGCCTCTAATATTCACTCTTCCTCTTTTTGCCTATTAAATCTTTAAATCCCAGCTCAAATCCTTTTCAGAAAGACTTATCTTATTCCCCTTCCCACTATTTAATAATAAAGTTCCCAGGGCAGCTAGATGGCACAGTAGATAAAGCATAGGCCCTGAAGTCAAGAGTACCTGAGTTTAAATCCAGCCTCACACTTAATACTTACTAAAAGTATGAATCTGTGCAAGTCACTCAACCCCAATTGTCTTGGGGGAGGGAGGAAGATAATAAAGTTCCCTTCAGACCTCATATAGCATTTTGTTTTGTTCCTCTCCAAAATAGTTATCATGTGCCATCTGTGTTGGTGTCTTATCTCCCTACTAGGCTGTGAGCTCCTTAAGGTCAGGGACTATGAAAAATCCTAGCTAAATATTCTACATTCAAGAAGTACATAATATTGGCATTTTGCCATATTATTTGGGGTTGAAAGGCAAGTTTGTTTCAGCACTATGGACAGAGATGGCAGTGAAGTTGAAACCAAGCATTTGAGTAACCCTATATTAGGAAGAACAGGAGAACATTTGCAAAGCTTTGTTGTGCTATCATTTTGGATAAGTTAGAACAGCTTGTAGTTGTCAGATCAGAGAAAAAGGATATGGGGGAAGAGAAAGAGAAGGAGGAAGAAAATAAAGAAAAGGAGGAGCAAAAGGAAAAGGAAGGGAAGGAGGAAGAGGAAGAAAAACAGGAGGAGAAAGAAGAAAAGAGGCAGAAGGAAAAAGAAGAGGAGACCCTACTGCTGTTAATAATCTAGGTGCTTAGGATGGACATTGTTCAAGACTGCTCAATCATATCAGTTCCCTAATATGATCTTTTTCTCTATATACCTTTCCAATATGCTGACCCATGTAAAGATGGAAGCCGTGAAGGTATAAAGGAAAGCTGTGTGCTATGTTTGTGTTTCAGCTTCTCTGTATTGTCTTGTGTCCTTCATCTATCATTATCAACTCCCAACTGTCCAGGGTTGATGAGTCTGTTATAAGAACTTTCTAAGTCATCAAGAATTATATCTCTGAGATAGTATCTAAGACTCTGCTCCTGCCAACCTCAAGATGCTTGAGAGTCTTAGATATAACAAAAAAGAAAGCAGAATCTAAAGACAAGAGACATAAGGTCCAATTTCAGTTCTGCTATTTACTAATAGTGTGAATTTTAGTGAGTTGCTTAACTGGACCAAATAACTAAACAGAAAGACAGACAGACAGACAGACAGACAGACAGAGACAGACAGACAGAGAGAGAGAGAGAGAGGTGCAGTTGTAAATATAGGATGCTAATTAACCAATCTGCTTTTGTTGAGTATCCCCAATTCTGCTAAACTATGAGCCTACTGAGGCCAGGGACACCCATTTTGCTTCTTTTATATCTTCCACATTGCTACTTATAGAGTGAGGCACACTGTAGGCTCAATATTGCTCAATTAATTGCTGCTTGACATCAACAAGAAGTGGCAAATAAGAAGTCAGGAAAGGATACCTTGTAGTTCCATATCACACTAGGACAGAAGAAAACCAGAGAAGTTGATAATGTCTCCTAAATGCTCAGCCTCAAATGCACTACCTCTTCTGTAATCTTTTCTTTGATTAAAAACTACATGCCCATCCCAACCTATTATTCTGTCTAAATGCCCCCAATAAAAGAGTCAAATTCATTGAGTTTTCCAGGATTGCATTTGCTGCTGGGAAATACCCATATTCTGTGTTTAATTACCTTAAATAATGGACTCTTAACTTCTTAACCTCAAACAAGGAATAAACTTTACAATCTTAATAAAAAAAAGAAACCTAAGGGTAGATGAAATTCTCATTCAATTTAATGGAAACACTTTGATTTTTATTGCCTGCAGGCAGGGAAAATAAACACAATACTTTTGGATCCCCTGAGTGAGTGAATATTGGATGGATGGATGGATGGATAGATGGGGGTGGTGAAGAAATGAGAAAAAGAGAGGAGAAAGAGAATTTCTTAAGTGCTTAGTATGTGCCACAGACCATACTAAATACAAATGTAAGCTAGCAAGAGAGTCCCTCCCTACAAAGAGTTTACATTCTAAAAGGGAAAACAACATATAAAAAAGATAGAAAGGCTGGGAAGGGAAGGGAGAGTTTAGCTGATGAAGCTGACAAGGAGTCCAAAGACAGTCTCGATGTGAGTGACATGAAATATGATTAGGTCCTTTCAAATGGAAACATGACAGGGATCCTACCAATCAGGAGATCTTAGGGCTAAGCTTCCTCCAGGTTGGCAGAAGGGGAGGAATTAAAGGAGAATGTGGGTGTGAATGAATATTCTATCTTATCTACTCTTTCTCCCTCACTAGAATTATATCGGAAGTCTGAATATCTCCATTACCACTCATTAATCAGATGTCACAGAAAAGACATTACTTTCTACTCATTAAAATCACAAACAACTTTTGAATTGTATTTTTTTTATTTTTTTGCCTTTTGCTGAGGCAATTGGGGTTAAGAGACTTGCCCAGGGTCACACAGCTAGGGAATGTTAAATGTCTGAGACCAGATTTGAACTCAGGTCCTCCTGACTTCAGGGCTGGTACTCTATTCACTGCGCCACCTAGCTGCCCCTTGAATTGTATTTATTCCCACTATTTTAAAAAATGAAACCGATTAAAATGACATGGTGAACCTTTAGCCAGCTGGCTGCCTAATAAATATTTCCAACAGGACATATCATAAGCAATTCAAACTCAACACGTCCAATCATCTTCCCCTTCCATTCAAAGCCTTTACTCTCCTGAACTTCTCTGTTGGTATTAAAAACTCACCCTCCTTCTAGTCATTCAGATTAGCTGACACAAAATCAGCTTCTCACTCAACCGACATATCTAGTAAATTGCCAAATCTTGTCATTTCCATCTCCATAATACCTGTATCATACTTATCTCTTCACTACTCATATACCTTATTTCAAATCTTCTCTTGCCTGTAATATTGTAGCAGTCTCCTATTTAGTAAGTAAGTGGCTCAGAGGATAGAAAGTTGGACTTAGATCAAGGAAGGCCAGGAGTTACAATATGGCCTTCCAATATACTTAATAACTGTGTATCTCTGGGGAAGTCACAACCTGGGGAAGTCTGCCTCAGTTTACTTATTTACAAAATGGAGAGAATAATAACACCCATATTACAGAGTTATCATGAGAACCAAATAAGATACTACTTGTAAAGTGTTTTGCAAACCTTAAAGTGCTTTATAAATGCCAGCTATTAGATCCCCCTGCTCCCACTCCCACTCCCATCCATATCCCATCCATTTAATTAACAAAGTAATTTCGAACCCAAACTTAGATACTTAATTATTGTACAATCTAGAATCTCTCTGTTCCTTAGTTTTCTCATCTATAAAATGGAGATAAACACCTACCTCCCAGGATTGTTGTGATGAGTAAGGATGATACTTATTAAATGTTTAACACAGTGACTGGCATATAGTAAGCTCTACAAATATCATTTATTATTGTTATTACTATTTTATTAATTTTCTAAAGCAGAGTTTTGATTATGTTACTTTCCATTACACACATACACACACACTACCAGTACCACTCACTGATTCCATTACCAAATATAAATTCCTCTGTTTGAAATGTCAATGTCTTTACAACATGATCCCTCCCCAGCTTTCCAGTCATCTTATACTCTGTTCTCCTCCTCAGACTATGTGATTGGTTTATTTGCTGTTCTTTGGAGAGGATATCCCACCTTTTGTCATCATTTCTTTGCTCTGTCTATCCCCTATATCTGGAATATACACCTCAATTACACCTTTGGAAATCCCTATTTTCCTTCAAATGCTACTTTATACAGAAAGCCTTTCCTATCAACCCCATTGCTCATTTACTAGTATGCTCCTCCCCAAACTCCCCAAATGTTTTGTGTGTGTATGTAATATGTGTGTTGTGATATGTATTATACAATATATAACATATTACATGCATATCCATATGCATACATACTCATTTGTTCACTTGTTTCCTCATTATAATGTAAGCTCCTTTGTTTCCTCAGCACCTAGCACAGCGCCTGGCCTATAATAAATACTTAAGTGCTATATTGATCTAATGGTTCCCTTTTGAAACTAACTGAAATGTTGTCTGCTTAGACTCAGAGCTTTAGTCTATTCCAGTAATTATAACTTCCTCAAAGAGAGACAGCCTTGTGTACTGGGCAGAAAATTGCTCTTGAGCAGGAAGACTAAAATTCAACTCCTTCTTCAAATGTATCCTATCTTATCTTAAAAATTGCCTTTCAATGTTCCTAGGCAACTCTCCAAAACTACAAGTTGCAGAATAGGTAGAAATCTGAACTGGTGGAAGGAGTTTTCTAATTGGGAAGAATGAAATCATTAGATCTATACCAACACATATACATTCATGTGTGTGTGTGTGTGTGTGTGTGTGTGTGTGTGTGTGTGCATGGGTGTATTCACCCATGAATAGAGACCACTAACCTGAAAAATGATGTTGCTTTAACTGTTTTCTCTATGAATTTTGAAGCAGCCTATGGCCAAGAGCAGTGAGATTTTGAGCTCAAGAAATTCCCTTTGGAGGCAGAAATGTTTCCATAATCTCAGGCAAGCTTTGCAGAATGATGTATAAGAAGGTTGAATAAGTCCTCAGAGTCCAAGGCTCTCTCATTATCCAGGAAGACCTTTCATGAGAACCAGCAGACATAGAAAGCAGTGGGGAGAGATTCCTCTTCTTTGGAAGTGCTTTAGAATACTTTTTTCTTCCTTCCCCAACCTGATTCAAATGTCTTGAGTTTGTTGTGTTCATGTTTCTGGGTCTCTGTTCTATTTCAGCATAAACAATAAATACTTTTGGAAGCTCAGCTTTTGCAATATGGAAACATCTATCTCCATTAAACCTCTCCTGGAGGCCAGTCTGATTGCCTGGAGGCCAAGGAGCAATATATCTCCATCAAGACAGTCCCAGAAGACAAGAGGGACTGCCAGTTATGTCCTTCCCCTGCAGGCAACTATGGCCCAAACACCATTTAAAATACACAAAGCATGAATTCGATTCTGATGAAAGAGAGATAGAATTTATTGCTTTCATTATGAGAATTTATGTAAGATGCCCAGCAATGATGGGGGGGGAGAGAATTGGGGGGAAAGTGACTCGTAACTTTTTTTTAAAAAGCACTGAACTCTACTTTCACTCATTAACTTTTCTGTCCCTTGCCCCTTAGCATAATTTAAAGATTGGCAGTTATCACTGTATCCTGTGATTTGAAATGGCTGGATCCCTGAGAAATGATTGTTTTGGACCAACCCTAATGGCTTTATTGCAAGGTGGGATATACAATAATTCTTATTTTATAAAGTCAGAAAAATATCACGTAATATTAGGAACTGGACGAGTCTCAGAGAGCATCTTGCCCAAGTTAAATCTAGGCAGGAAATCCCCTTTTATGGTATTCCCAACAACTGAGTTTCAGTAAAGGAAAATCTCTCCAGTGAAGGGAAACTTGACAATCATTTCTATCATTTCCATGGGAAAAAAAATCTACCTGGATCAATAAGTCTGCATTCCTTTAAATTCTCAATAAAAAAGGTAATGTGGCATAATAAGTATGATGCTTGAGAGAAGTCATGAATACCCAGGTTAAATCTCCTCTGTCATATTTACTAAATATGTGAACATGAGCTAGTTACTATAGCCCTCTGAATCTGATTCCTAATCTGCCATATAATAGCACCAATAGGATCTACCTCCCAGAGTTTCTATAAACCTCAAGTGAGATAATATTTGTAAAGAAAATATTGGCAAAATATTTGCAAAGTTTAAAGTGTAATATACATGTCAATTATTATCATTCTTCATCACAATCAATATTATCTCATTATCTCATTTCATTAATAATAATAAATAGAATTTAAAGCTTGCAAAAGATATTTCATCTTATCCTCACAATAGTCCTGTGAGGTAGAAGCTATTATTATCCCCATTTTACAGATGAGGAAACTGAGGCAGCTGTAGACAGACATCAAGTCATTTGCCTGGGGTAACACAGGTAACAAATATCTGAGGTCAAAATTGAAACTGAAATCTTCCTGACTCCAGGTCCTGCATCCTAACCATTCTACCAAAAGTTTCCTGGCTGTTTGATGAAGTTCAGGTAGAAATTATCTAGAAATAAGTAGCTTCCCTATTTTTCTTTCATTTGCTATACTGCAGTCTCATTTATGCATGGACTGGGAATCAAACCCAGGCCTGTCAAATGGTTCAACATCAGAAACTGATGAACTTTTATTAGGGGAAATGATATGAAAGAAAAAGCAGAGTGGCAGAGGGTAGAGCCAAGATGGTGGAGAGGATACGTGTTTCTTTCTGACCTTCTCCCACAACCCTCAAACTAATTAGCAAATCTAGCCTCTGAATTAGTTCTGGACTGGCAGAACCCATAAATATTGGGAGTGCAGCAAATTACCAGCAGAAGATAATTTTGAAGATTACCAGAAAAGATCTGTTTCAATTGGGCACAGAGGGAGGCAAGCCAAGCTCAAGCAGGCTGAGCACAGACACTGGGGAGCACAGACAGCACAGAGTCTAGGGTTGGTGCATGCTGGAGAATCTACAGGGAAGAATTTACAGCAATGTTGGCCATTATACCCTGACTACAAATCAATTGATGTTATAAAACATCCAAGTACAAAATGTAAGTAGTGAACCCAGAAATGCCAGAATCTCATAGGACCTGGCTATGCCCACCCAGCATCGGAAGTCAGTACTGACTCAGCACAGCTGCTTGTAGATGAAGCTTGGACAACCCCCACTGCCCTAAAAACTTTTTAGAAAAATGATTTGTCTAAAAGAGAAAATATTAGACACATTTGGTTTCACCAAGAAACTTCTCTTACCTTATAGAAAATGGGAGGGGAAAGAGGAAAAGGAAAAGGGTAGGTTAAATAAAAGGGACAACAGAAGTAGTAGGGGGAAGGTATATAAGAAAGGAGGAGGGACTCTAAAGAAGGAGGGTTGCTTGAGGCAAGTTGTGCTCATAAGTAAAATACTGGGGAGGAGGAAAGAGGAAAAGGAAAGAGAGAAGTATAATTTGGGGTTAATAAGATGGCAGGAAATACAGAATTAGTAATTTTAACCATAAATGTGGATGGGGTGAACTCTCCCATAAAGTGTAAGCAGATAGCAGACTGAATTAAAAGCCAGAATCCTACAATATGTTATTTATAAGAAACACATTTAAAGCAGAGCAATACATACAGAGTAAAGGTAAAAGGCTGGAGCAGAATCTATTATGCTTCAGGTGAAATTAAAAAAAAAAATCAGAGGTAGCCATCCTGATCTCAGATCAAGCAAAAGCAAAAATTGATCTAATTAATTAAAAGATATAAGGAAGGAAACTATATCTTGCTAAAAAGGTACCATAGATAATGAAGCAATAGCAATACTAAACATATATGCACCAAGTGGTATAGCATCAAATTCCTAGAGAAGTTAAAAGAGATCCAAGAAGAAATAGCAAAACCATAATAGTAGGAGAGCTCAACCTTGCTCTTTCAGAACTAGATAAATCAAACCACAAAATAAATAAGAAAGAAGTTAAAGAGGTAAATAGAATACTTAGAAAAGTATGATAGATCTTTGGAGAAAATTGAATGGGTCCACCTTCTTCTCAAAAGTTTATGGAACTGGCAACAACAAGACTATATGATGATCAATTCTGATGGACATAGCTCTCTTCAACAATGAAATGTTTCACACCAGTTCCAATTGTTCAGTGAAGAAAGCCATATACACCCAGAGAAAAGGATATGAAATGTGGACCACAACATAACATTTTCATGCTCTCTATTGATGTTTGCTTGCATTATATTTCCCTTCTCAGATTTTTTTTCTTGTAGATCTGACTTTTCTTGCACAGCAAGATAAATATGTATATGTATATGCATGTATGTGAATTATTTCTCCAGAAAAAATATGTATATGTATATGTAAAAATATGTATACACATATTTGATTTTTCAAGTATTTTAACATAATTAACATGTAGTAGACTTCCTGCCATCTAAGGGAGGTGTGAGGATTAGGGGGGAAAAATTTGTAATGGAAAGCTTTGTAAGGGTCAATGTTGAAAAATTGCCCATACATATGTTTTGCAAATAAAAAGCTTTAATAAAAAAAAGTTCATGGAACCTATACAAAAATTGACCATATATTAGGACATAAAGACCTCAAAATCAAATGCAGAAAGGCAGAAATAGTAAATGCATTTTTTTCAAATCACAATGCAAAAAAAAAAAATTACATTCAATAAAAGGCCAGAGAAAAATAGACCAAAATGTAATTGGAAACTAAATAATCTCATCCTAAAGAAGGAATGGGTAAAACAACAAATCATAGACACAATCAATAATTTCATCCAAGACAATGGCAATAATGAGACAACATGCCAAAATTTGTGGGATGCAGCCAAAATGGTAATCATGGGAAATTATATATCTCTAGATACTTATTTGCATAAAACAGAGAAAGAGAAGATCAATGAATTGGGCTTGCAACTAAAAGAACTAGAAAAAGAACAAATTAAAAACCCCCAATCAAATAATAAACTTGAAATTCTAAAAATAAAAGGAGAGATTAATAAAATCGAAAGTAAAAAAGCTATTGAATTAATAAATAAAACTGAGTTGGTTTTATTGAAAAAGCCCACAAAACAGAGAAACATTTGGTTAAAAAAAAAAGAAAAAGGAAAATCAAATTGTTGGTCTCAAAAATGAAAAGGGGTTACTTTTCACCAATGAAGAGGACAATAGAGCAATAATTAGGAGTTATTTCACCCAACTTTATGCCAATAAATTTGATAACCTAAATAAAATGGAAGAATACCTATAAAAATATAGATTGCCCAGATTAACAGAAGAGGAAATAAATTACTTAAATAGACCCATTTTTGAAAAAGAAATAGAACAAGCTATTAACCAACTCCCTAAGAAAAAATCTCCAGGGCCAGATGGATTTACATGTGAATTCTACCAAACATTTAAAGAACAATTAACTATATAAATTATTTGAAAAAATAGGAAAAGAAGGAGTCCTACCAAATTCCTTTTATGACACAGACATGGTATTGATGCCTAAACCAGGTAGGACAAAAACAGAGAAAGAAAATTTTAGACCAATCTCCCTAATGAATATTGATGCAAAAATCTTAAATAAAATATTAGCAAAGAGATTATAGAAAACCATCCCCAAGAAAATACACCATGACCAAGTAGGATTTATACCAGGAATGCAGGGATGGTTCACTATTAGGAAAACAATTAGCATATTTAACTATATCAATAACAAAATTAACAAAAACCATATGATCATCTCAGTAGATGCAGAAAAAGCATTTGATAAAATACACAACTCATTTCTATTAAAAACACTAGAAAATATAGGAATAAATGGATTCTTCCTTAAAATAATCAGTAACATCTATTTAAAACCATGAACAAACATCATATGTAATGGGAATAAACTGGAACCATGTCCAGTAAGATCAGGGATGAAACAAGGTTGCCCACTATCACCATTTCTGTTCAATATTGTATTACAAATGCTAGCTTTGTCAATAAGAGAAGAAAAAAGAGATTAAAGAAATTCCGGTAGGTAAGGAGGAAACCAAATTATCACTCTTCGCAGGTGATATGATGGCATACTTAAAGAACCCTAGAGAATCAATTAAAAAACTTTAGCAAAGTTGCAGGATACAAAATAAATCCACATAAATCATCAGCATTTTTATAATCCAACAGTAAGAGATACAAAGAGAAATTCCATTTAAAATAACTGTCAATAGTATAAAATATTTGGGAATCTATCTGCCAAGGAAAAGTCAGGAACTATATGAACAAAACTATAAAACACTCTCCACACAAATAAAGTCTAATCTAAACAATTGGGAAAATATCAAATGCCCTTGGATAGGTTGAGCTAATATAATAAAGATGACAATACTACCTAAACTAGTCTATTTATTTAGTCTATACCAATCAAAACTCCCAAGAAGCTATTTTACTGACCTAGAAAAAAATAACAACAAAATTCATCTGGAAGAACAAAAGGTCAAGAATTTCAAGGGAATTAATGAAAAAAATGGCAAATGAAGGTGGCCTAGCTGTACCAGATCTAAAACAATATTATATAAAGTAGCAATCATCAAAACCATTTGGTACTGGCTAAAAAACAGAGCAGTTGATCAATGGAATAGGTTAGGTTCAGAGAACAAAATAGTCAATGACTATAGCAATCTATTGCTTGACAAATCCAAAGACCCCAACTTTTGGGATAAGAATTCACTATTTGGCAAAAACTTCTGGGAAAATTGGAAACTAGTATGGAAGAAACTAGGCATTGAGTCACACATAACACCGTATACCAAGATAATGGGTCCATGATCTAGACAAAAAGAATGATATTAACAAATTAGAACATAGGATAATTTACCTCTCAGATATGTGGAGGAGGAAAGAATTTGTAACCAAAGAAGAACTAGAGATCATTATTGATTACAAAATAGATAATTTTGATTATATTAAGTTAAAAAGGTTTTGTACAAACAAAACTAATACAGACAAGATTAGAAGGGAAACAATAAATTGGGAAATCATTTTTATATTTAAAGAGTCTGATAAAGGCCTCATTTCTAAAATATATAGAGAATGACTCATATTTATAAGAATTCAAGCCATTCTTCAATTGATAAATGGTCAGAGGATATGAGCAGACAATTTTCAGATGAAGAAAATGAAGCTATTTATACTCATATGAAAAGGTGCTCCAAATCATTATTGATCAGAGAAATGCAAATTAAGACAACTCTAAGATACTACTACATACCTGTCAGATTGGCTAAGATGACAGGAAAAGATAATGATGAATGTTGGAGGGGATGTGGGAAAACTGGGACACTAATACATTGTTGGTGGAACTGTGAACAGATCCAACCATTCTGGAGAGCAATTTTGGAACTAACTAACTAAGTTATCAAACCATGCATACCCTTTGACCCAGCAGTATTTCTACTGGGCCTATATCCCAAAGAGATCATAAAGGAAGGAAAGGGACCCACATATGCAAGAATGTTTGTGGCAGCCCTTTTTTTAGTGAATAGAAACTGGAAACTGAATGGATGCCCATCAATTGGAGAGTGGCTGAATAAATTATGGTATATGAATGTTATGGAATATTATTGTTCTGTAAGAAACAGCCAGCAGGATGATTTCAGAGAGGTATGGAGAGACTTGCATGAACTGATACTAAGTGAAGTGAGCAACCCAGGAGATCATTGTACACGGCAACAACAAGTCTATATGATGATCAATTCTGATGGACATGTTTCTCTTCAACAATGAGATGACTCAAATCTTCCAATTGTTCAATGATGAAGAGAGCCAAGTGCAACTAGAGAGAGGCCTCTGGGAACTGAATGTGGACCACAACATAGCATTTTCATGTTTTCTGTTGATTTTTGCTTGCATTTTGTTTTCTTTTTCAGTTTTTTTTCTTCTTGATCCGACTTTTCTTGTGCAAGATAAATGTATAAATATGTATACATATATTGGATTTAACATATATTTTAACATATTTAACATTGAACTACCTGCCATCTAGGGAGGGGGTAGAGGGGAGAGGATAATTTGGAACAGAAAGTTTTACAAGAGTCAATGTTGAAAAATTACCCATGCATATGTTTTGTAAATAAAAAGCTTTAATAAAAAAAGAAAGAAAAAGCATTACCACCTGCTTTGCCCCTGAATCCTAAGATCTTGTCATCTGCCTTGTAGCTGAAACCTTCCATATGTGTAGTTTCTTCCATCAGAATGTGAGTTCATTGAGAGCACAAACTGCTATACTTTTCTAGTTGTATCTCCAAGCTTACCATAGTGCTTTCCATAGTATCAGTCCTTAATAAGTGCCTTATTCATTCATTCATTCTCCATGATATATTTGTGCTCTGTGTACCTTGTCTAGAGAAAAACAAAGAATTTCTAAATATTGCCTTCTTCCATATGCCTTTTTGACCACTGGATTCAAATTCAAAATGTTCAATCTCTATTTTCTCTGTTGTAGATTAAGAATTTTACATTTTCTTCTTTATTGGAGGGACAGTGATAATAGATCACTGGTTTTCCTTCTGAATAGCACTCATTGTTTGCATGTTCTTGGAGAATAAGTAAACAAAAGAATTATGTTGTCCTTTCTCCCCCCACCACCCACCTCTATGAGGTATGAAATGGTATGAATTGGATCCCATTCCTGATCAATAAAATTGTCTACTGGCAGCTAGATAGTGCAGTGGATAGAGCACCAGCCCTGAAGTCAGGAAAACTGGAATTCAAATCTGGCCTCAAGCACTTAACACTTCCTGGCTGTGTAACCCTGGGCAAGTCACTTAACCCCAATTGCCTCAGGGGGAAAAAACAGTCTAAAGTACAAGTAGCCTTCACGATGGAATCAGAGAAGACCATAGAACAATCAGATGGCCCTACATGAATCTCAGCTTTTGTAGTCAATTTTTTCAAATGCAGAAACAAGAAAATAAAATGAAAAAAAAATCAATGAGAAAGAGTAATAGGTAAGCTTCATAACTAAATTCAGTGTTGTAAATACAATTTCTCTGTGAGCTGCTTACATGATGATACTGTCTTCATGTCAGGAGCATTACTACTAGTGCCTTCCTTGCATACCCCAGCATTAAGCAATGAAAACAGTTTTTTGTCTCATCATAATGCAAAATATACTGGAAATAAAGTTAGGGAAAGCTACCATTAGGATGTCTTCTCCTTTGTGCATCTGGCAGCCGCTAATAAGCCCCAAACAATTTCATCATATAATTTGTATAATTAGGGTTAACAATCTTCCATGTTCATGCATTCATTTGTACCTACCTTCTAAAAGATGTTTCTGAAAGCAGAAAAATCAAGGTAGGAGTACGACTCCTTTTTCTTCTCCCAGGATCTCCAGGTGGGCAGATCATTACCCCCACAACTCAGGATGACCAGGTAAAAAGGACTATTTTCTACATCATAAAATAATAAATCCAGAGCTGAAGATGCCTCAAGAGACATCTAGTTCAACTTCTTTGTTTTTACAGATGAAGAAGCTGAATCCTACTGACTTGTGCCAGATTACATAGGTAATAAACATCAGGGGTAAAATTGGACTCTTATTCCCTAGCTGTGTGACCCTGGGCAAGTCACTTAACCTCAATTGCCTCAGCAAAAAAAAAAAAAAAAAAAAAGATTGGACTCTTAGTATTCTGATTCCAGAGGCAATGGTCTTCCCACTGTGTCATGCTAAGTCCCTAGATCTGTTTAGGAGTGTGCATGTATATATATTGTGTACATTTATCTGTACATATATACATACATATATACCTGCACTATACATGTGTGTATATGTGTGTACATATATTTCTGTGATTGTGTCTCCATTTATACATGTATGTGTATACACATACATGTGTGTGTGCGCACACATTATATATGTATACTCCTGAAACTAATCTGTCTGTTTTCTATGAATTACCTTACCAGGCAGGTGTACTGGACACAGAGTGAGACTATTTGCCAAAAGAAGCCAATCAGCCTCCAGTGAGTCAAAGTCTTGCTCCCAGATACCTTTGCTGCTGTTCACTAACTGACCTTGCCCAAACCAATCTAAACCAGCTTTGTGTCCAACTATTCCTGAAAAACAAGCCATTTCTATGTCCCACCAGTTGGGAAAAATTGCCCATCCTTTTTCCCAATCCCTCCCTGATTTCCCCTTCAGTGGTTTTCAAGCATAAATCCTTCCTGCTTCTCCTAGACTCCTTTATACATTGTACTGGGACCTCAGCAATAATGTCTGATTTTTCTCCTAATAAAAGTTCTTTCATATCAGCTTGGAATTCTCTACATTTTGAGGACTAGGCTTTACCCAGTTGATCACACACACACACACGTATGTATGTATATGTGTGTGTATGTATGCATATATATGTATGTATCTCCAGTTATGTGTATATATATGTATGTGTGTATATATATATATATGTATATATATATATATATATATATAAAATCTATTAGGCCTCCAAGCTGGATTCTCCATCTGGTGCAGGGGATGGCATATGGTTAATTATTCTCCAAAGGTCTTCTAGGGGCTCTCCCAACACTCAATCTTACCTTTTCATTACCCATTTGCCTGAAAATTTCTAAGCAACTTATAGATCATGTCTTTTTTCTCATCACTTTCCCAAAAGATGGCCAAGCAGGCAGTAGACCTCAGAGGAAAGAACCCTGGTCTCAGAGACAGGAGGGATGTGAATATGAACCTCAGGTCTGCCAATGGCTATGTGCTCTTGAGTGAATCATTCTCTCTGGGCTATAGTTTCTTTTAAATAAAGAGGTTGGAAGAGATGATCTCCAAGATTTTTCCAAATCTGTGATCCTATGACCACTCTGGCCCTCAGTTTCCTCATCTGTAAAATGGTAATAATATTATTAATACCACCTACCTTGGAGAGTTGTGAGTAAAGTGCTTTGTAGATCAAACTGTGGCAAGGTCTATTAAGCTAGAAAGGTTTTTGAGCATATCAGTCATCTTCTGATGACTGATCATATTGACTTCAGAAGACCATCCTTTCAGGGGTAGGCTCAGAAGTGATCTGTACAGTGTTGTGTCTAACCTTCCAACCTACTACTAAAAATAAAAACTCCTATTTCTACAGCACTCTAGAGTTTGCACATGGCTGTCCTTAAAACAACTCCAGGTGACAGGAAAAGAATGTATTGTTATCCAACAGAATATTTGTTCCTTGAGGGCAAGCATTATTTTATTTCTCTCTCAGTATTCCCAACACAATAACCACATCTAGTGTGGTTAATAAATGCTTGTCAGTGGAGTGATCCCCATTCTACAAGGTAACTGAGACTCAGACTTGCCTCCAGTCACACAGCTGGTTAACATCCAAAATGGTCAGGTCCATTAATTTCAAGTCCAACCCTCTTCCCAATGTTCCACTCTGCCTGGTGGAGATCAGCATCTCTCAGCATCAGAGGGCCCACAATGACAATACTATAGACCTTTAAAGAACCAAAGTAGAAACATAAACGTTATTGTTGAAGGGAGGGAGGTATACAAAAAGAGCAAGAGACAGTAACTGAGGGACAGCTGGGTGGCACAGTGGATAGAGCACCAGCCCTGAAGTCAGGAGGACCTGAGTTCAAATCTGGTCTCAGACACTTAACATTCCCTAGCTGTGGGACCCTGAGCAAGTCACTTAACCCCAATTGCCTCAGCAAAAAGCAAAAAAAAAAAGATACAATAACTGAAACACCCACATTTAAATCTTGCTTCTGACCTGACCTAGCTGGATGACCAAGGTCAAGCCACTTAGTCTTTGAGGCATAGTTTTGCTATCTATAAAATCAGGGGGGACAAAGTAAGGCTGCCTATCTTGAAAGACTGTTGTAAAACTCACTCATTACAGATCTAGAAAAAATAGTAGCAAAGTTCATTTGGAAGAACAAAAGGTCAAGGATTTCAAGGGGATTAATGAAAAAAAAAAGGCCAATGAAGGTGGCCTTGCTGTACCAGATCTAAAACTATATTATAAAGCAGCAGTCAGCAAAACCATTTGGTACTGGATAAGGAATAGAGCAATCGATCAGTGGCACAGGATAGGTTATCAGGACAATCTAGGTAATAACCTTAACAATTTAGTGTTTGATAAACCCAAAGACCCCAGCTTTTGGGACAAGTACTCACTATTCGGCAAAAACTGATGGGAAAATTGGAAACTAGTGTGGAAGAAATTAGGGCTTGACCCATACCTAACACCACATACCAAGATAAGATCTAAATGGGTTCATGATCTGGATATAAAGAGTGATTTTATAAACAAGTTAGAGGAATGTAATATAGTTTACCTCACACCTGTGGAGATGGAATAAATTTATGTCCAAAGATCTGGAACTCCTAATTGAACACCGGATGGATAATTTTGATTATATCAAGTTAAAAAGTTTCTGTACATGGGGCAGCTAGGTGGCACAGTGAATAGAGCACCAGCCCTGAAGTCAGGAGGACGTGAGTTCAAATCTGGTCTCAGACACGTAACAGCTGTGTGATCCTGGGCAAGTCACTTAACCCCAATTGCCTCAGCAAAAAATAAATAAATAAATAAATAAATAAGTTTCTGTACAAATAAAACTAATGCAGACAAGATTAGGAGGGAAGCATCAAATTGGGAAATCATCTTTACATTTAATGGTTCTGATAAAGGCCTCATTTCTAAACTATATAGAGAATTGTCTCATATATATAAGAATTCAAGCCACTCTTCAATAGATAAGTGGTCAAGGGATATGAACAGACAATTTTCAGATGATGAAATTAAAACCATCTCTAGTCATATGAAAAGTTGCTCCAAATCACTATTGATCAGAGAAATGCAAATTAAGACAACTCTGACAACCACTACACACCTGTCAGATTGGCTAAAATGACAGGAAAAGATAACGATGAATGTTGGAGGGGATGTGGGAAAACTGGGACACTAATACATTGTTGGTGGAACTGTGAACAGATCCAACCATTCTGGAGAGCAATTTGGAGCTATGCTCAAAAAGCTATCAAACTGTGCATACCCTTTGATCCAGCAGTGTTTCTACTGGGCCTATATCCCAAAGAGATCTTAGAAGAGGGAAAGGGACCCACATGTGCAAGAATGTTTGTGGCAGCCCTTTTTGTAGTGACTAGAAACTGGAAACTGAAGGGATGCCCATCAATTGGAGAGTGGCTGAATAAATTATGGTATATGAATGTTATGGAATATTATTGTTCTGTAAGAAACGACCAGCAGGACGATTTCAGAGAGGCCTGGAGAGACTTGCATGAACTGATGCTGAGTGAAACGAGCAGAACCAGGAGATCATCATACACAGCAACAACAGTATTACATGATGATCAATTCTGATGGACATGGCTCTCTTCTATAAAGAATTGTCTCAAACCAGTTCCAGTTGTTCACTGAAGAAAACCATATACACCCAGAGAGAGGGATATGAAATATGGACCACAATGTAACATTTTCATGATCTCTATTGATATTTGCTTGCATTGTGTTGCCTTTCTCTGATTTTCTTTTTTTTCTTGTAGGTAGGATTTTTCTTGCATAACTTGTCAAGTATTTCAACATTATTAACATGTCATGGACTTCCTGCCATCTAGGGGAGGGGAGGGGACTGGGGGTAAAATTTGTAATGGAAAGCTTTGTAAAGATCAATGCTGGGGAACTACCCATACATATGTTATACAAATAAAAAGCTTTAATTAAAAAAAAACTCACTCATACATGAAGTTGGTAAACATTAAAGTACATGTGTCTGGTAGATAGAACACTGAGCTTAGAATCTGGAAGCCCTGGACTTAAATCCGATTTTTTGATACTACATTGAGTGTAGAAACTGACTTTAACCTTCTATCCCCAGCACTTGAAACAGCACTTGGCACATAGTAGGAGCTAAATAAATGCATGTTGCCTAACTTTTAGTAACTTACTTCTACATGGTTCAGGTAGCTCCCTACTGCTCATCTATTGCTATGTCAGAGATTCTGAGTTGGTGAAGGGACTTCCCACACCAGATGCTTCCCCTATATGTATTCTTGTTTTCGAGGATATTGTCTACCTGAGGGACACATTAAGATCTTGTTAAATACAGACCACATCTTAGAAGTTCTAATGTAACACACACAAAGAGCAGATGAAGGGACCAAATTATTATCATCCACTCTCAGAGACCACCTCTCAAGTTCTATAACCATCATATGCTGTCTATGAGACTCTAGGCACATCATTTAACCTCAAAAGAATACCAGGCAATTCAAAGACCATAGATTGCAGAGGAGCCATTTATTTGCATGAATGGAAGGCGCTTCCTCATAAGTATTTTCCTACATCTTTGAGATCAACAAAAATCTATGAATCTATTAAGAATTTACTTTGTATCAGGTGCTTTGCTGAGTGCTTGGGGGTAGAAAGAAACAGTGATAAATCTCTATCCACAAGGAGTTCGTATTCTAATGGAGGAGAGTAAAAATACAGAGATATTTATAATGATACGTACAAGATAGCCTTAAAAGAAAAAGTGCTAATTTTGGATGGAAAGGGAAAGACCTCCAGCAGAAGGCAACACTTGAGATAAGTTTTAAAGGAATCTAGGGATTCTGAAAGGCAGCAAATGAGAAGGGAGAGTATTCCATACATGAGAGGTGACCACTTGCAAGGTCACATAAGAGAGAAATAGAGGATTCTGTACAAGGCAGAGCAAAAGGTTCAGAATGGCTAGACTATTCAAAACCAGGAGGAAAGAAAGGCATAAAAAATTGGAACAAGAGGAGAAGGCCAAATCCTGAAAGGTTTTAATTGTCAAACACAGGATTTTATATTTGATCCTGGAGGAAATAAGGAGCCACTGCTGTGGAGGAGAATTGGGGGAAACAATGCTGAGTCCTATGCTTTTGGAAGATTATTTTGACAGTTAAGGGAAGAATAAACTGAATTAGGGATAGGCAAGGAAAGCAACCATTAAGCAATGGCAGAAACCTAGATGTGGAGTGATAAGGATCTGCACTAAGGCAGTAGCAGTGTCAGAGACGAGAAGGGAAAATATACCAAAAAAATTTTGCAAAGGTAGAATCAACAGGATGTAAAAACAGATGGGATGTGGGGAATGAGTAAAATTGAGGATAATACCTACATTGTGAATCTCAGTTACTGGGAAAATAGTGGTACCCTCTACAGTAATAGGGTATTTAGAAAGAGGAAAGGGTTTTGGGGGAAAGAAAATAAATTTAATTTTGGAAATATTAAGTTTAAAATGTCTGTCCAGTTAAAAATGATCAATAGATAGTTGGAGACGTGATATTGGAGGTCAGTAACAAAGTTAGGGCTGGATAAAAAGACCTAAGAATCACTTGCTATGATTGATTATCGAATCCATGATTGATTGATTGATTATCGGATCCATAGGATTTTATGATATTGCAGTAAAAAATGAATGGGGGAGAGAAGAGAATCCAGGATAGAGCTTTGGGGGATACCCAGTCAGCTCAGATGACCTTGATGAAGAATTAGCAAAGGAAACTGAAAAGGTACAGTTAGTTCGGAAGTGAACCAGGAGAGAAGAGAGCCATCACAAAAACCTAGAGAGAGAAGAATATCAAAGAAAATAGAGTAATTCAAAGACTAGAGAGAGGTCAAGAAGTATGAGGACTGAGAAAAGGCCATTAGATCTTTTGATTAAGAGATCACTTATAACTACAGTTTCAGTTGAATTATGAGTTCAGAAGTCAGATTGCAGACAGTTTTGAAGATAAAAGGAGAGGAAGTAGAGGTACCTATTGTAAATGGCTTTCTCAAGAAGGAAAGATATAGGGTGATAGTGGTGATGGGTTGTTTAAATAATGGGTATTTTTAAGGATAGAGGAGATACAGGTTTGTCTGTTAGCAGAAAGGAAACAGCCAGGGCACAGGGAGAGATTGAAGATTAGTGAAAGCAGTGATAGATCAATATCCTCGACAGAACAGGATGGAATAGGATCAAGGCTGAATGCTGACCTTGGTAAGGAAAATGGCAACATCTTTATGTGAGAATGAAGTGAAGGAGGAGATAATGGGAGAAAATATATGAGGAATTTAAAATGAGAAGGAAGGGAAAAGAGGGAATTCTTGGAAAACAACCTCAATGTTTTTCAGGCAAGTATGAAAAAAGATACTCAGCTAAGAAGGAACAGGAAAGGTGAAATGAAAATTCTGAAAAGGAATGAAAAGATTTGTGGTGAGAAAGTGAATTGATGAGAGAGGTATGAAAGGATTGCCTTGCTCGGGTGAGAGACCAGTTGATATGTAATCTAAAATTTGGTTGACTCAGTCAGCATAATTTCATTGGTTTCACCAACTTTGTTCAACAGTATATGAATGGGAATGAAAGCAGTGGATGATGGGAGTAATCCAAGAATATGGCTTGGCAAAGAATAATAGGATAAAGGTAATAGGATAATAGGTAATAGGATAAAGGGGTAAGGAGCTTGAATATAGAAGATAATGTAGAGTTTAATTGGCTTGCCAATGGGTCGAATTGAGGAAGAGAAGAAAACATACAGGTCACAATGAGACTGAAGAAAAGGTTTGGGGGTTACAATACAGAAAGAGAAGTAGAATGACAACAAATTGTGATCTCATAAAGAAATTTTAGAGTTCATCAGCCTAATGAATGTGAAACATTTGTGAGTGATGGCAAGAATTGCTTTCAAACACATGATCATCTCTATATATAATTAAGGTAGGGCAGAGTAGTAAGTCAGTCATGAAAAATGAGTCAACTGAGAAATTAGGATGTTTGGGAGTATTAATAGGTACATTTAATGCTTCTAGTTTGAGAGGAGTTGTTAAGGAATGAAAGACCATGGTCCAGACACTGAATGCATTGTGAAGAGAGAGAGAGAGAGAGAGAGAGAGAGAGAGAGAGAGAGAGAGAGA